>PVKM010001228.1:0-82468 GCA_004027735.1 Carollia perspicillata | reverse complement strand
AAGCATTATGCTAAGTGAAATAAGCCAGGCAGTAAAAGACAAATACCATATGATCTCACCTTTAACAGGAACCTAAGCAACTAAACAAACAAGCAAGCAAAATATAGCCAAAGACATTGAAATAAAAAATGGGATGACAGTATCCAGAGGGGAGAGGGGAGGGAATTTCAGGGAAAAAGGGAGGGGATTATAGGAACAAGTATAAAGGACACATGGCCAAAAACTAAGGGGGTGGAAATGGGAGGGAGGTGGGGAGCACTGGGGGGAGGCGGCCTGGGACGGGAGTAAACGACAGAAAACTGTACTTGAATAACAATAAAAAAAGAAAGAAAGAAATAGACGAACTTGCTTCTTCTAGTAACAGTGTTATAGAATGAAATTTGTATTCAGGAAGCAAGTGATTATAAAAGCTATAATACTGATTTTGAAACCTAAAGATGATACAATTCAGTATGTGGATAAACTTTTAAAAATCTAAATATTTTCAGCAAGCACCTTGCACTTTTTAGGTAGAATTTTAAATTAATTTACAGCTTTAAATTAATTTCATACACTTGGAGCATGTAACATATTGAAGAAGGTTAAATGAATTTTAAAGAAAGCAGAAGTTAACCAACCCCCCCAAAAAAAGGAAAGAAAAATTACAGGAGCTCAGAGCTACTGTAAAAAGGAGGCATTGCTTACATGTATTATACATTAGGCTTAATTATTATTAATTGTTCAGTATTTACTAGTCATTAGTGATGTTTAATCTGAGAATCTACTCATCTGCAGGTCTTTCTTTTACTTCAATATTTTTTAATGTAATAACTGTCCTTCTCAGTTCTGTAAAAGGCAAAAGCAAAAAATATCCAGGAGAATAAGATGGTGACTTTAATGAGAAATTTATTATGAAAAAGAGAAAAAGGAAGTAGAATGAAGAGTACAGTTGTGTGGTTCAAATATGGAGTTTTCATGATTAGAGAGTCTTGATGCTTTTGAGAAAACCATAAATCATCAAAGTGATAAAGTGTGCCTTCTGTGGAAATATGCATGGGTGGGTGTTTCCAAGGGATTTCTATCTCACCATGTAAGATAATATCATATCGGCTAATTCGTGGAACTTCATATCTAATTCAATGAGAAGTATGGCATGTCTGTATAGCTTCTTATATCATAGTACCTAGTTTGGCTGGATCAACCCTTGGCTGACTGTCTCAGATTTTAAAAGCACCTCCCTGTCTGCTCCATCATCTTTCCTGGCACCTGGTGTTGCCTCTTTTCTCTTAAAGTTCTTGGACCACATGCCCTCTCTATTTACCCTAGTGAGTCTTGCCAGTTTGGGGAAGGCAGATTTTTTTCTGTCCTTCCCAATTGTCAGTTAGCTAATCTGATAAATTCATTTTGAGGTAGAGTGCTAATAGGGAAGCCCTTCCTTCCAAGTTGAATGCAGTTTATAGCAATGACTTTATGGAGAATGTTGTGGTGGTGAAAATTTCAAGTCTGACTAGGGATGATGGAGTGAATATATACTGCCCCTCACTTCATAATCCACTACTACTTGGAGTTAGAGTTGTTCCTGTTAATGTGATTTAGCAAAAGATGTGGGCACTGGTTGGTTGTCAGTGTAAAAAATTCATTATTTTTAAGAGAAATAAATTAAAAGAAAGCACAAAAAACATATGCTATTAGTAATACATAATGAAACACTATCAGTTACACAGCAAGGCACTAACTACTTTATAGAGTTGGTTAGAAATGTACTACATTTAACCATAATTTGTTACTAATTCACTAAATTGTTTACATTTATTTTTAAAATTTATCTTGGATTATATCAGTCAATCAGTCATTTACTAAGTTTTGGGTACTATAGAGGAGACAAGAGAACTATCAAAGAAATTATAACCATTTTGAGGAATAAGGCCTCCCACATGTGGAACAACCTGCAAAACAGCACAGTAAAGCAATAAATTCTGTAATTACAGATAATAAAGTCAATACATACATCAAACTCTTTGAGATCAGGACTGGACTTTTTATTTATTTTTAAAAATATTTTTATTTATTTATTTTTAGAGAGAGGGGAAGGGAAGGAGAAAGAGTGGGAGAGAAACATCAGTGTGTTTTTGCCTGTCAGGTGTCCCCTACTGGGGACCTGGCCTGCAACCCAGGCATGTGCCACGACTGGGAATGGAACTGGTGACCCTTTGCTTCACAGGCCCGCGCTCAATCCACTGAGCTACACCAGCCAGGGCAGGACTGGACTTTTTAAAAATAGAAAAATCATCCCTGGCTGGTGTAGCTCAGTGGATTGAGCGCAGGCCTGCGAACCAAAGGATTGTGGTTCACTTCCCAGTCAGGGCACATACCTGGGTTGCAGGCCAGTTCCCAGCAGGGGACACACGAAAGACAACCACACATTGATATTTCTCTCCCTCTCTCCTTCCCTTCCCCTCTAAAGAAAAATAAAATATTTTAAAAAATAGAAAAATCAGTGAGTCCTTTGTGTATGTAAAGATTTTCTTCACAAGTTATACTCTGGTTTATGTACCTTACCATCTTGTTATCTTATTTCTTCTTGCCTAGCAGGGATCCTTGTAGTATTTTTGTGGCCTTGTTTCGAACCGTGGCTATCATGTGGCCCCCTAGATGAACACAAGGCTAGGCTGGTCCTACTAGTTTGTGAAATAGGACCTTTAATTTTTTTTAAAGAACCATACAATCTTATTTTAGGTAGATGGAATGGAATTGTTACAGCCCCTACTTTCTAAAATCTACCCATTTCTTCCTCACTCATTGCTGTCTTCTACAATTAATAGCAAACCAAGAGAAACAAGTGTCTGGTAGGGCAGGTGGGTACTGTGATAGGACAGCCAGCCTTACAGCTAAGCAGTACTGATGGGGGAGAGAAAGGAGGAGGGTGGAACAAAGCAGGTTTTCTGAAGAGCCTGAAATCTGCCTGCAAGGGTCATGCCTATGGAAGGAGACAGGGCAAATCATCTGGATATATGATATCATTGGTGACATGGTTTTTAGGTAAAAATGGAAGTGCTAAAGGAAACACATTTGGAACAGAATCCACCAATAAAGTTAAATTTGGCTAACTTATGATTGTTAACAGTATGTGGCTTGTTTTGTCGGCTTACCAATAAATTTGTTACTCAAAGAGATTTATTGGTTTAAATAAAACTCCTATATGGAATTAATATGAGACTAAAAATAAATCTGGGAAACAATGTCAAAATTTGATATGTGTAGGCTTTCTAAAAGAATGCCTCCTTGTATATTAATAAGAATAATCTCTTTGCCTCTAACATGTTTTCTCTTTTAAATATACAGAATTCCTTTCCTGTGACTCCACCACTTGCACCTAATCCTACCATGGCTTTCAATCCTTACTTGCCTCATCCTGGGATGGGTCTGGTTCCTGCCGAGCTTTTACCAAATACACCTGTTTTGTTTTCTGGAAACCCACCTCTCACATTGCCAGGAGCTGCTGGTCCAAAAGTAATGCGTTCGGATAAACTGGAGGTATTTGCATAAAAATATATAAATAATTATAGGGTCAATATTAATATAATGCAAAATACAATATCCTCAGAGCCCAATATTTTGAATGCTTTAAATAAGTGCACTTTGGTTTTTAGCTTGTGGAATATAACTTCAGAAAAAAAGTTTAATATTTTACTACTGCAATTATACCCTGTTGTGAAGTGCAGTGATTGAGTTGTGCAGTAGGTCAAAGACTATCTTAGTGTACTCAGCCACAGGAAATCTCATGGGAATGCTGCTTTTACTGAGGCTCCAGTTTCATAGAACTGAAAAAAGTAGACTAATTTATGAATGCAGAATGTAAATGTGTCTCATAATGTGTGCACCTTTTTTTTCCATCTTAAGGACAATGTATTAGATATTATATAACCCTTGAGGTCTAAGGAAATCTGAAAGAAATTTCAAACAACTTTCTGATTTATTAAAGTCCTTCAAACATTTCTTAATTGTCATTCTTCATAAATTATAATAAATAACTAGTCAATTTCTTACAAAGTAAGCTTCATTGGCAGCTCCTTCTATGCCTGGCAGTGTGTCATAATGGAATTTGATTGTACACATAATGTAATTCAGTCATGGTCCACAAGTCTATTTCTGGAAAAGCACATTGCTGTGTGATAAAGACTCATCTTGAATCTTAACAAAATAACTCCCTTTTGCAAACTTAGGTAATTACACTTTAGGCTGTATTAAGTGAAAAATTAAAAATTGGTTTCCAGCAATGCTTTTAAGTACTTTTATTTCAATATGAGAAAAACAGACAATTTTTTGTGGGGGAGAGAATGATTTTTTTTCTAGAAATCAAAAATTTGTCTGTTTACATCTCATAGTGAATATGGCTTTACATTATCCTTCAGCTTTTCAGATGTTTTCTAAATAGATGACAAAAATAATAACATATACTATTGCTCTTACATTTACTGGCAAAATAAATAAAACCTAATCACTTTCCAAGTCATTAATGTGATTTTTTTTAAGATTTGCCGAGAATTTCAGCGTGGAAATTGTACCCGTGGTGAGAGTGATTGCCGCTATGCTCATCCTACTGATGCCTCTATGATTGAAGCAAGTGATAATACTGTGACCATCTGCATGGATTACATCAAAGGCCGATGCTCTCGGGAGAAATGCAAGTACTTTCATCCTCCCCCACACTTGCAAGCCAAACTCAAGGCAGCTCATCACCAGATGAACCATTCAGCTGCCACCACCATGGTAAGAACAGGCCAGCAATTGTGCACTGTTTATTTGGGGGTAAATGATTAGTATATTCTTCAACATATTTAGTATCTTGTAGTAATCTTGGATAGTCATTAGTGGACCTTAATATAAATAGCCAAGGTGATAAGATGAAAAGTAAAGGGTGTATTGATTCTACTTAACGCACTAAAATTTTTTAAAGTAATCATTTAAAAGGTTTACTGATCATTTTAATCTGCTGTGCTTTTCCTCTCATTTTTACAGAAAGAGAAGATTATATAATTTAAACAGTTAATTAGTTCTGAGTGGTTTTTATACCATAATTAACCTTAGTATTTGAGAAAAGGCAACAAGTTGCCTCTCTGCCTGTGAGCCACTTTACTGGGTACTTTGCTAATAATATCCATAATGCCTTCCAAAAAACAGAGGACTTGAGAGATGGGATGATAGGTTGACTCTCATTTCCCAAAGATTAAGGCTCTCTTTCCTTTCCAAAGGGATGGTTTCAAGGAAGCAGCCAGCCAAGACTGGGGAGGCATTTCTACATGGGAAGAAGAGACAAGAGTTGTTTTAGCAAGTCAGTTTGGGGGAAAAGTTAGTTCTAGTTAATACTGAAAGGTTGGAACTAGGGAAAATATTTGCATACCACACAGCATTGTGATAGGTTGAGAAATAGGAGTTATGATTACTTGTTTGTCACAGCTGTCAATTATTTTTATAAGCTGCTTGCTGTTTGTTTTTTGGCTTGGGTCTTTCTTTGTGTGATAGGGCTTAACAGTCCAATAAGGGATCAACCCCTGAGCAACCTCACATTTCCTGGCTGTGGAAAAAAATCACCTACAAAACCCTGAAGCCCACAACAGAGAGCTTATGTTTAATTTGGGAAATAAACTTATTTTCACACCCCCCCCATTTCTTAACAATGTTTTTCTTGTAGTAGTTGAAATCTACCTTGCTGTAACTGGAATTTACAGTTATTTTATTATGCAAAATTAGTCAATTCCTATTCCATATGAGTGGTAATTCTGATATCTTTCTCTAAACCATATACCCAAATTTCTCCAAACTTTTCGGTAGATTATGGCTTTAATGCTGCAGCACCAGTTTTGGACTTGCTACACTTTCTCAATACCCCTTTTCTCTCTGAACTGAACCCATTAGTTCATGAAAGAGCTGAGCACCAGAATAGAACAAACTTATTTTCTCCTTTGATCTGGACAACATACTCTGTTAATGAATATTTTTTAAAAAGACTTCACCATGTTTTTTTATCTTAAATTCTTTTGAATGAGGGAATTTTACACTATGAAAATAGGAGGTATTCAAAATATTCAATGCAGAATTTATGTCTTCAGTTTTCATATTATTTCTGTTGATGACAATAGAATTCAGAACTAGCACGGACCTCTTATAAAAGAGAAGACTACAGCTGATTCCCTAGGTTTTCATATGTGTGCAGTGTATAAAGAATGGTTTGCTTGTGCCATTATGTACCTGTCCCACACTCAGGCATGGGGTCTTCACATGCATGTGCCCATTTCTGATAATCTGGGTGTGTTTAGTGAAATGCACATAAGTCAGCCACAAATTTCCATATAGAAATTTAAATATTATATAGTTGGCCTTCAACTGATTGGTACTCGTGAATGTCAATATAATATTCCTTTCTGAGTAACTGATCAGAGCAGAGTCTCAGTGTTAAAGTCAAATTGGCTTATAGGAATTTGTCTGAAATAAGATGAAACAAAGGAGGCTTTCCATGAAGAAGTTTAAGCTTTCTATATTTTTAAGGATTCAGATTCTGCTTTGTAAAAGATAAATTTTTACACTGTTCATGTTCATATGCATAGCTCAGGTTGACTTCACTGAAAGAATCTTGTATGCATTTAAAAGAAAAATATTTGAAGAGCTGATATTTAGTTTCCCAAAGAAAATAATGATACCTTTACACTTTATTTAGCCACAGGATTAAGTAGGTCATGGGATATCCTTTTTTAGTGTGTGGAAAGCTAGTTACTCAGCAAAAGTGATCCTGCCTTCTTAAGAATTTGAAGCATACCTAATTATTTTTCCAGGGACATTTTTAAAAAAATAATGTACAATTTGCCAAGGAAAAACTATAATGTCAAAGTTTTCCAATGAAGCTGATCTAGGGAGAAGTTTGACTGAATATTATGAGCACACTGAGATTTTGAAAGAATTGTAGACATGAAAGGAGAATTTTTAAATGCTAAAAATTTTAGAATTAAACTTTACAAGGACTTAAAAAACAAATGCACAAATTGAAACACACAAGCCTCTATAAATTAGAATTGCATCGATTTTGCTAAGTATGGTATCTTGGCGAGGTGAGTAATGGGGGAGGAAGAATTTATTTGCTTTTTCTTTGCATGTTAGTTGAGAAATATATGGTTATAGAATTTGTATCTGAAGTCCTTATATAATTTGGATTTTGTTTTTCGGAGCTACAGTATCAGACTCCACTACTGATAATTTGTTTTATCACCTATATAGCATTTATCTCCTAAATCCATATAAGAATTTTAACAGAAAGAAATCTCTTTTCTGCTACAGCTATTGCCTTCAAATCTCATTTTAATAGATTAATAAATGAGCATCCCTGACATGTTCATTTAAATGCTTATTTTCTGTTAACGGCTTCCTGTCATGTACTGCCCAAATGATGAGGTCCTTTATCATTTGCCCAAATTAGTGAAGTTGAAAAGCTTCTTTTTTTCTTGTATGTATTTTTTTTTTCGATTTTGAACTAAGTCCTCATTTAGTGAACTGGTTCATCTCTGCAATTCGCTATCTTGCTAGATGGGACACTTTCAGAGGGTTCTCGGACCATATCTTATCTAACTGCTGCTTGCTTGGTTTGAGTACATTCTTTACTTTCTTTGGTACTATTTATTAATCAATCTTTCCCTCACAGGCCCTACAGCCTGGTGCATTTCAACTGATACCAAAGAGATCGGCACTTGAAAAGACCAATGGTGCCACCCCGGTCTTTAATCCCAGTGTTTTCCACTGCCAACAGTCTCTGGCTAACATGCAGCTCCCGCAGCCGGCATTTTTCCCTGGAGGTAAGAACAAGGTTCTGGACACTGAGAATGTAATAATGTTGTGAATATATACAATGCACACCAGCTTCTAAAGAACTTTTATGGCAAGACTATCGACAGGTGTTTTGACAGGAAATAAAACATGGCACTTATGTTCAATCTGCTAGTATATATAAATAAATTTGTTTCTATGATTCCTGAAAATTAGTGATTTGAATTCGAACTGAAAAACATTGTCAACATTTTTCTTTTTAGCATTTCTTAATTTTTGCTCTTATTATTGATTCACTTGGTTCAATCTCAAACTAATTTTTTGACTCTTAGGTATCACTTTCTAAAGACATTGGTCTACCCTCAAAAAAAAAATCTCCCATTTTCACCATTGCAAAAATATGTAGTCTATATATCTTTGATATACTGAAGATAGTTATAATAAAACTACCATTAAATATATATATAATATATATAATATTTATATAACACATATATATAAAATAGAACTCTGTGACAGGTAGTTCCAGCCTCTAATTCTTAAATTAGGTAATATAAAAAAATAGCAGTTTTGTTGACATGTCAGGGTTTTGCTCTAAAATACTCCACAGACCCTCTCCTCTCTGAAAAAAAGTTGAATCAAGATGAGCCATATTTAGCCCAGACCACTGTGGCTCAGTTGGATGGTTGTCATCCCGCAAAGCAAACAGTTGCAGGTTTGATTCCCGGTCAGGGCATGTGCCTTGGTTGTGGGTTCAGCCCCCTGTTATGGCACATAGGAGAGGCAGCTGATTGATGTTTCTCTCACACATTGATGTTTTTCTCCCTCTCTTCCCCCCTTGCTTCCCCTCTCTCTAAAAATAAATAAATAAAGTCCTTTAAAAAAATGAGCCACATTTAGTCCTGGCCAGAACAAAAATCAATATTTCTCTGACTCTCTATAAAATAAATAAATAAAAATTTGTAAAAAGTAAAATATTAAATAAAAATATAGCAGTTCCCCAATATATTTTCTTGACACTTTCCAACATATTTTGTTATCTCCTCCATTCAACTATATTTAATAGCATAAAAGTTTGTATTGAATTGAATAAAAAATTTAAGCCAGAATTTTGCTGAAGTACATATATATGAGGGAAAATACTTTTTTCTCATGGTTTATCACTTTAAGAATGAGTATATAGTCTCAAGAATAAATTGAAAATATTAACTACCCAGAATAGAGTAGATTTTCTTGCCAGAATTATAAATGCCCAGTTTGTAAATTATTATTAAATGAAAATTACAGTACTTAAAAAATAATTTATAAAGCCTTGTTAATAGTGTAAATATACTAAACACATAGTAATAGATACCGGGATTTGAAAAAATATTGTAGTTAATTGATAAATTAATTAGTTAATACATTTATAAAGAAGCTATTAAGTCTTTTGTCTAGTTACTAACTACAATAATTTCTATGGTACCATTTAAAAGCACAATTTTTACCATTTTTAGACTTTTTTTGGCTAGATTTGGTTAATTTAAAATCTAGATTTATAAACCAAAATATCTGAAGAATCCTGTCCCCCTTAATTAATAGCAAATTAAAAACCTCTCAGGCTGCGAGCCCTCTCTTTATGAAAAGCCTATTTGCCATATGTTCATATTTGAGCCCTCAGTAACAAGGTGGAAGAGGTAGTGGTAATAGATTAGTACTCTAAATAGAACTATTGGCATCTGATACCAAATCTTGGTGCATATTTTGAAACTAACACATGTAATAAATAAAATTATACCTTTAATGATTAAAATTAATTAGGATGTATTTTCCAAAATAAATAAAGGATGTAATTAAGGTGAGATAATCCTTTTAAAGAAAAATTAATATTCATTTTTTACCTAAGAATTCAAGAATTACTTTGATTACCTGGGTATGTGATCTTAAAACTAAACTGTAACTGCAAACATATGAAATTACTTGGATTTGCATGTGCTGATTAATTAATATTGTGAAGAATATCTTTCTAGTTAAAATTTATTTCTATCAGTAAAGCTTTAATAATGAAATATCTCTTTTATTTACTTTTCACACTTTTCTTCATGGTGTACAGGGCAAATACTGTGCATGGCACCTGCTTCAAATATTGGTAGGTTTTATACAAAAATTCTTAACTTTTTATAATCTGAAAAAAGTGTTTTCTGTTGTGACTGTGAAAGAGATGAGTGACTGAATGAAGTGATTGGTTATTTTCTGAGTATTTAAGTTTTAATAGGGTACTCTTTCACGTCTTTGTGGAGTCACAATAGTTCTGCCCTCTCAAGTCCTACTTGTTCGCCACTGTGGCCAAATACTGATGGTCTATTTTCACCCTAAAAATTGTAGCTGAATGATTTTGAAACATTTCCTTACCTAGCCAGAATGGGCAGTTTTATTCTTTGCCTTACATCTGTTACTAAGAAGTCATAAAATAGTTCAAATGTGCAATATCTAAAGTATAAAAATCCCTCTAAAAAAGTTATCCATAAGATCTAAATTATTCAATACTGAGGTGTTTAGAAAGAATGAGTTTAGCAAAGGTAGAACATTCCATAATGTTATATAATGAATTCTATAATCTAGGAGGAAATGCATGTGCATGGAAACTAGGCACAACAGAATAACTTCAAAATGACTCTTTGGGGATATTTAATTTTTAATTAGTTACACAAGATCCTTTATTTAACCACCAATACAATATGGCAGCCATCTAAAAAGTATTTGGTATACCACTAAATACTGAAGAAGACAAGAAAGTGACTTATTTTCCTTTCTAGAATTTCTGGGAAGTTCATAGCTCCTATAGCCCCATGACTACCAGGAACAGACCAGGAGAAAATGGCTCCATTTGATACAAGGAGAAATTATTCCATCTCACTGCACCATTTCATATTAATCTAGTTCATTTAATTCTTTTTGAGAGTTTACAATAATTTGACCTGTATCCCATTTGTCACCCAGAGTAGTTGCAAAGCCCAAAAAGGACTAAGAGACTTATTGAGATAAAAACAAAAAGTCAAAATGACAACCACATAGTAGTAGCACTAACTGGTAACAGAAGTGAGATTTATGTTATTGAGGGTTTGGCTATCCCCTGTAAGAATTAAAAACATTTCCATTGATACTAACAGGAACACTATATCCATATGATTAGAAGAACAGACTTCTGCAAATTTGTAAAATGTGTCTCTCTTTACAATTTGTGACTCTGCTCCCCTGTCCTTTCACATAAGAACTCTGTGTGGGAATGCAAACTGTGTGATACTATCCTGTATAGTTGCTGCACTCCCAAAAGGAAAACAGAAGAGTTTTTAGAATTGACATGTTGTACAATAAGGGATATCTATAAGTAATGGTTTACTTGTGATAGGCATAAGGAATAACTACAGAGTTTCTGTTAAGCACCATTTGGGATACAATTGTGGTTTCTATGGCATTGCATATGTTGATTTTCCTCTCTTCAGGCTATTCATTTTCTCAATATACTTTCAGAAAATCTAAATTCAATCAATGTAGTTGTAAATTATTATATATGAATGCTTGACATTCACCCACTAATTCCTTGGTTTGCTTTCCAATATGAGCTAGAAATGAGAAAACCATCCAAAAAGCTTCTTAAATGAGGCAGAACACTAGAAAAGGCAAAGAGAAAAACACCCTGAAGGTGTTCTGATAGCTGCTAGCCATTTTTGCTGTAATTTTTGCTATGAAGACAAGATTTTGTCAGATATTTTCTATGAAGTGTCCCATGTGTCTGTCTCCTCTTTGGCCTAGAGCCTGTAATAGCACATACTGAATTTGAGCAATTGTTAACTTGGAGCATGTGATTTCTGAAGCCACCTAAGACTCCAAGGTATCTTTCTTAATTAATTAATTAATTAATTAATTAATTAATTAATTATAGGGACTGATTACACAAGCCTTAAATAACCTAAGTTTCCAGGGGTTTGCCAGAACTGTACATAAAAACCTGTATGTGTAGGCCATTATATTCTTCATATCTGCTTCCTACCATATACCCACCAACTGAACTACTACTTTTTTGTATGTAGATTAGGTAAGTATACATATAATTGTATACTTTTTAAATTTAAATTATTTTATTGTTGTTCAGTTACAGTTGTCTGTATTAGTGACAGCACTCATGTCTACAAGTTAGTGAACCCAAATACCAACTCACAGTTCCCTACTCCCATTTTGAATGTGCAACCCAGTTACTTGTCTGCTTAACTAGCTATTCATACAGATAACCTTGATAACATTAGATTTTACTATATGCAGCCATTGTAAACCCTTCTGGAAATTTGGCCTTTTTATTAAAATAAAATGTGATTCTACTCAAAAGCTAAATGTTGAGAATAATTTCATGTTTCTTAATGCAAACTATAATTGTTCTCCCTTTTCTCTTTTTAAATTTTTCCCCATTCTGTGCTGTGTTGCTTTGTACTGACTGTGGTTGCATGTTGCAACCTGGTGTATCCATCATGATGATGTCACATGGCTTATTGCTGTGATACCTACCATGCCCCACTTCATCATTTATATCATGGTTGCATAAATGGTTCACTTTCCCATGTGTCGCTTCCATGGTTTCCTACTGAAAGTACCCATGATGCACGGTGCTACACCTACCACTGTGTCTGCAGCAACTACACCTGCCACCAGCGTTCCCTTTGCTGCAACAGCTACAGGCAATCAGGTTTGGCAATTTATTTCACCTAGATAACTACAATGTATTGGTGACAAACAGTATATGCTTTTTGGATTGGTGAGAGACATTAGTTCATATTCTTATGTGTTTCCTAATTCACATTTAGAATTTTTATTTTTTGTGTTTATTTTAGAGCAGTTATTTTCAACCCATGTGCTGCAAGAATTTTTAAAACATGCATTATCTGACTAGTCAGGGGCACTCACCTATTTTCCCTTAGATTGTCAAATTAAAAAATGACAACAGTCAAGACAACAATAGCCATGAGGTGTGAATGAATCAAAATTATACTTAATGTTGGTCATATTGGCAAAAATATAACATCTTTTGGTATGTGACAGAATTTTATGAATTAGTTTGACAATCACTGTTCTAGAAGGATGTATTTACTTTTCTACTTATCCTGAGATGAACCAGCAGTCTTCTCATTTTCAATCAGTTACTAGATGTATCTCTTGATATTCTGTATATACAATTTTTGCTACTACACCAATCCTTAAGTGTGTATACCGTTTGTTAAATGCTTCCTTATTGGTCAAGAGGCTAATTTGTTTTATTTTACTACCATTTTTTGTTATTGTGTTTAAAATTTCACTTAATACAGTCATTACCTTTACCTTCAGATCTACTAGAAAGAAAGAAAGCACATTTCTTTCCAAGGCACAGATATCCCTATAATTATCCAGTAATTATGTCAGAAATTTCTTCTCGTACTGACATTAGTGCTTATGTTGTTTTGATTTTCATTTGCTTTAGGTATTGATAAGCAGGGTCACAAGGCAACTTATAAATTTGGGAGAAGTCTTGAAACTGTAAGGAGATACATAAGTAATTATTGTGCAATATTATGGCTACTTTGGCTTGTTAAAGTGGTAACCATGCTTAAAGACTGCAAGTTCCACTGCTGCTTCAATTACAAGTACGATAACTATATAGCACACAAAGCATTAATTAATTGGGAAATCAAATCACATTCTAATCTGTGCTTAGAAAAATTAACTATTAGTGGACACAATTAATATGTTTAAATTTTCCTGTGGATTGATTATATTATTGATTACCATGTCCAAGCAGTGAATAAAATAAATACTTCTCTCAAGAAACTATTTTAATCTAAAATCTTTTTTACTGCTATAGATACCCCCATTATCAATAGATGAACTGAATAGCAGGATGTTTGTTTCACAGATGTAGAAGTTACCTGTAGAACAGTAAGTTTCTTTAAGTATTAATATAAGTCATATTTATAGGTGATATCTTTTATTTACACAATTGCATTTGTTAAGGCTTTGGTAAATACTTTCAATAGTAGACATTGCTTATAACTTAGAGCTTGATTTAAAGCATTCTAAGTTTTCCAAATTGAAATGTAAACAACAAATATGCAGTTCTTATATGAAAATAACAGCTGGTAGTATATTTTTCCAATGAGCTTACAAATTTTGAAATGTTTTCCTATTATTAAAGAGGTATGATTTGTTAGGTAAATACAGAGATCAGTTTTCAGTTTTAATTCTTTAACATCTTTCTAGCTTATTTTTAAAATTAAATTTAAGCAAAGTAATTTTGTCACAGTTTGACTGAGATGGTTATCTTAAAGACAGTAAGCAATGTGTTTCTCTCTTCTGTTATAGTAAATAATGTTTTTACAGTCTGCCACTTTGCATTGCTTCCCATGTAAGTCTATCAGAATTGCTCCAGCTGTTTCAAATTTTGAGTGACATAATTTAGTAATTTAATCATTATTTCTATTCATATCATAGCTTTTTTGCATGTGATTTTTGTTGCTGTTGTTGGGTTTTTACCCTCTTCACCTTTGATCTTCTCTTTGGACCAGAGCCTGTAATAGCACACACTTAATTTGAGCAATCATTCACTTGGAGCATGTGACTTTTGAAGCCACTTAAGACTCTGAGGCATCTTAATTAATTAATTAATTTTAGGGAATGATTAAATGAGTGATTAATTCTGAATTGCATACATTAGTCACTAAAAGCTTGAGGCTCTCACAATTGGAGGGTATCATTTGGTTGAAGGAGGCAAGAGTTCTATTCTCTTCATGGGCTAGTTTTCCAGAACCTGGCTAGTATTTCTTTCCTGCTAACGACACACAAGCCCAGAACACTAATTGTTTTGGACAAATCCTATAGCTGACTGTACATTAGATAAATAGGTCCCTTCAATCATAAGAAGATGTTTTAAAAATATACCTTTGAGTATATGGAATAACTGAAGTAGCTGTGAATTGTAGTAATTTTCAGGGGTATAATTTAGGAGAGTGGCAACTTTGAAATAGCACCAAATATAAGACTGTGGGTTTTGGAACAATTCCATGATTCTCATGCTTTGCTTTACATCAAGGTAAACAAACTTGTCAAATTAACTTCCTAACAAAACATGTTTGGGAATAGTGATTCATTTTTGTTTGATTCCACTAGAAAATGTAGAGGTATTTAGCACATAATAATGACTTTAATATGTAAGAGGCATTGAAAATGTCTCCAAAATTCAAAAAATATAATTTTGTAAAATACAATGTAGTACCTATATTTCATACTTAGGCTCCAATGCATTCCGATAAAATGTTTAAAGTTTATTTAATATTTCCATATTTTGAATGTTTAGAATCCAGTGTGTTTTTTTCTTTTATTTTTCAATTACAATTGACATTCAATATTACTTTATATTCGTTTCAGGTATAAGCATGTTTTATAATTACTTGTTGAAGGAAGTGGATGGATAGGTGGATGTTCATCAACAAGTTTTGGCATTGTGTAAATAATGCATTAAACAATTGAGTGCATCTCTGTTAACTTAGGGCAGTTCTGCACATTAGCACTCAATGAGAAGCATACACTGTCATGGTACATGACTCTTTAGAGACTATCTCCAACAGTCTAGTTTTTAGAGATGGTGAATATGAAATTCACAATAGGGAATATCTTGGCATAGTTAACATAAAAAACTGAAACATGAACCAAGTATCCTTACCCCTGCTTGAATAAGCCTTTAATATTTCTCATTCTTTTTTTTTTTTTTTTTTTGCATTTCAGTTGAAATTCTGAACAACAGAGTTATGGAATATCAGAATCTCTCCATCAGAACCTTCATGTAGCCTTTCTATATGTAGTGTAGTATGTCCTCTTCTACCAACACAACAATAAACACGGTGCAGTCAATATAGTAAACAAAACAAAAATACCAACCAACAACTTTAAATAAAAAACAAAGCATTTAACAATCAATGGAGACGTTAAAACAAAACATGAATAGAAAACTGCCATCTATCTCATTTGAATTATTAGGTAGAACACTGCCATAAAATTTTGTAATTTGTCACACTATTCTTTGTGATTTTCTAATATTTATTATGCTGAGTGAATCTCCACAATGAATTTTTGGCTTACTGTGCATTCTTAGTGGGTAAATGTTTAACTGTTTTGAAGTGTTACCTTACTGTTTTGTTTATGCAGTGGCCTATTGGGTTGATTTAAAAAGGTAAAAATTGTATCCAAAGACCATTTTCCCATTATTGTATTGTACTGTATTGTGGTATATTGTGTTGTGTTAGGTTTTTACATACTACAGGGTTTTGCTGTAATATGTATGGTTTTTGGTTTCAACTAAAATGTTACTAATGGTAAACAGAAATACATGTGCTTGTAAAATATGACAGGTCAATGTTAATATGCTCTTTCTGTTTAGAATATTTTTGGGGGATTCTTGGGGCATCCATTTAAAAGGCCTCACTTCTCAGTGTTTGCAAAACCTGTTCATAAACATCCATGTAAATAATTGATAGCTGCAAATCTGACCTTGATTACATTAGTAGATTCATTAGTAGATTATTTCTGAGGAGATATAATTACCTGCTAAAAAGAGGGAGATTCTTAACAACATTAATGCCTAATTTCACTCTTTAAACATTTTGGAAAACTAGAACTTATCTTTAAATACACTTCTCAGCACTTATGCTGAAAAGTGTGTAAAGTGCCCATTATATTTTTTGTGGCTGAAGGATTTAGATACACTGTAAGGTTGAGTGTCTAAAACAGCCATTTGTCATCCTCAGCTGAAAAATTGGTACTTGGAGGCTTAAAGGTATGCTAATTACAGGTTATAAATTTAACAGGGAGATGGGAATGTGAAGACAATTTTTATATATTGGAGGAAAGCCTGTAAAAACCATTGCAATGTGACCTTTTACAGAAGAGCCATTTCTGAATCCAAATGGCTCATGCTTTTTAGACTACTCTGAATAGTAAGTAAGATGCAATCTAGCAAGATTAGTCAGGGTGAAAGAGAATTGGTTCTAAGTGAGGCCTTTCCTCCACAAATGGACACACTTTTATATTGATCACAGTTGGAGCCTGAGTATAGCTTTGGAGAAATGGCAAAAGTGGGGAGGAGGATAGGAAGACATTTAAAATTACTCTTTGATTTATTTAACAGTTTTAGAAAGGATGTCACGGTTGGCTTTAGGTCCAGTTTAGCTGAGTTTTCAATTTTGTTAAACACTTATTGAAGGAGCAAGTGTTTATGATATATGTCAGATGTTGCCCTCCCAAAACTTTATTAACAACAGAGTCTCTCTCATCATAAAAAATGTTGATTTGTATTTGTAATTTTACATGTATTTGGAAATTATAAGAGAGGTTTTTAAGACCCTTCGGGTGAGACAGATTGGCTGCACTCTACAGATCTGAGCTGAATTCACATTACTAATTCTTATGAAATACTTTTAACCAAGTAAAATACTAATTAATTCTTATGTTATATGGCATACCTCCTCCTCTTTATTCAGTCATTAAAGTTACTATTATTATATAGTGGTGGAACCATATGACAGTGTGCATCAATACAGATTTAATATTTTCTACTACATATATATTATCTCATTAGTAAGTGTGAAATCATCAAATTTGATGTTTATAACAAGTTTGCTTTCTAAAATGACAAAGAAAATCTGATGGATACCTTAAGCAGGCTAGTATGTTTGAATCACAGAACAATGGAATTTGTAAAATCTTTTCACAGTTGATGAAACTGAGGCCTAGGGTATGTGATTTGCCCAGGGTTACCTACCTTTTTCGGTACAGTCGGACTCGGAACTATCTCCTGACTCCCAGTTGTTCCTCTGCTTCACATTGTTCGTGCTTCAAAACATTTGGAACTCCATCCCAAAGCAGATCAATTTGGCTCAAGATACAAAAGATCAAAATTAGCTCTTTAATATTTAATGATATCCTCTTGATTTTAATTATCAATTCAGTTATGATCATCAGTGATTTCTAAATGGGTTTGCTTTTATGGAACCATTGCCATCTGTTTACAGTATTGCCTGGAGTTAAAGAACAAAAGGTTTCCTGACTTTTACCTATTGTTTTTGAACCACTTAATTTCTCTTTCTTCAAATTTAACACTGTTAGAGAAGAAAGGAGAGTACATCTTTATGAAATTACTCATGTTTGGAACTGAATTTCGTATATCCTGTGTCAGCGCCTCTCCAGAAGGGCAGATCTTATCACAAAACTACAGGAAGGCTGCACCTGAGCTAGTCTGGATGTATCCCTAAAGGAGATAGAGAATTTTGGGGGGCACAATGAACTTTTTGTATAGTTTGACATTTTGATACAACACATTGTATCATTTCATTTTTTTAAACTTCTGATGAAGATGTACATAGACAGTACACCTGGAACGCAGGTGTTTTTCATGGTACTTTAAGCACTGGAAGACATGTTTTAGTAAAAGGTTTGGTGAAGAATATTCAGGGTAGTTCAGTTTTGGGTGCCACAAGTTTTGATGTTGGCATTGAAATATTGCTTTATAAATGAGTTTAAAGAAAGTCAAAGTCCTAAAGTTTTTGATGAAGGTGCAAAAGAATTTTGACATAAATGGAATTTTAAGATAACATTCTTTAAATTAGTTGTGCAATGACTTGTTCAACTTATCTTTATTCAAGAAAAGAAGATCAGTCATTAGACTATAAATTTTCAGATAAAGATAAGTCACAAAACTAATTAGTGACTCTAAACAAAAATTTACTGAATGAATTGTATATATAAAATTCTAATCATTTGTGATTATTATTTAACATTTTATAAGCTTTGTAATTTGCAAGGGCCTCTATTTTTACTTATCCAAAATTGTTTCTGTTTATTTCTCTTAGCTTTTTGCAAAAATATGTGAGAGTGCTGAAACTTAGACAAAATAAGTCATGTATATAGAGAAAATAATCTAAAAATTATCTTTTAAGAGGGTTTTAGTAGTGTCAATTTTTTAAAAGCACTGTGACCATAAGTATAGAGATTAAGATTAAATCAAAATTAAATGGATTCATAAAATTTCTATTAAACACAGTATTTGCTTTTGCAAATGGAGCATGATTCCACAACCAGCTATTGCATTTCATTTCACTTGTCTAGATTAGTCTGTAATTTCTAGTTGATCATGGTGTGAAAAGCCATCTTCTCCCAACTCCATCAATCTCCTCCATTTGTTTTTGACATGTTTTAAAGTACTTTTATCTTGCCAAAGTTATTTTCCTACATCACTAGGCTGTGTTCACTATTTGACAGCCTTACCAGCTCTCCAATTTGGGAAAAGCAAGTACCTCCTCACTACCACTAGCAGGAACTGAATGAAATTAACCTTTACAACTTCATTCTATTTTTAATGGCATGACCATTTAGCACAGTAATGTATAAATAAGGACAATATTGGCAGTAAATTTTATTGAATAACATGTAAGGAAGGCCTGTGTGCTATTTGGAATGTTATTTGACTTTTCCCCCAATCCTTTGGAGGCAGTAGATGAGGATGCTCTTAGGTAAAATGCAGCTGCAAGGTTTCTGAGTTATTTTAATCTGTAGGGTAGGATGTTATATACAGACAGGTTAGAAACTAGAATCCTCTTTTATTTTTTTGATCTCTTCTACATTTCACACACATTGAAATAGAAATAGGGAAATATGATTTCTCAATTCTATTGAATAGACTTAGAAAGATAATGCCCTAATTTTAATTTTACCAGTGCCTGTTAGAGGCAGTAAAATAAATAGTATGTAAAAGCATATAACATTTGGAAATTTAGTTGATAGCCTAATAAAATTGTAAACATAATGACAAATTAAGTTTCTTAGCACCAAACTCAGTAATTGGTGCCACATTTTTATTTTACTTGTTAGTTTTTAAGGTTTTGATTTTATTAGTTTTTATATATCTCTTAGTAATGAATGAATTTACTTTTGAAGGAGAGTTAGAGAAATTTTAAGATTTTACTACATGTATATATTCAGCCTGGTTAGATAAGTTCTAAACTGACACTGAAGCGTGATGAGATATAGATTGTAATACATAACTATTCTTTAGAGTTCACAGTTTAAGAACAAACTTAACTTTATACACAAATAATAATTTTAACTAATTATATTTAGTTGTTGCCTTAGCAACAAAACTACAACATGGCTACCTTAAGACACCTTTTTGGTGAAAGTTTTACTTGTACACTATACATGGTTTTAACAGTATGCACATGTAGAAGATACATCTCAAATCTCAGAAAATGTATGTTGTTGATGTATTTTTTATCCCAAATTTCCATGTGAAAGCTTAATTTGTGTTCTTGTGTGGCTTTTTCATCAAAAAGTTTACAAGATGTGGATTCTAGAATTTGGGTTTTATGGCTTATAGAATTTGTTGTGTGGATAGGGAGATCCCACAGTATTTAGACTTCAAAACACAATTCTGGTATTTATAATACATTACCTGATCTTTTTTTCATAGCTTCATTTATTCAAAATTAAGTAAGTGGCATAGTTATAGCTGCAAAAATTATCTTTTCTGGAATTACATACTTAAACAAATATATCCAAATAAGGATTAAAGAATGATGAAAACATATTATGAAATTAATGCATTTGTGAAACCATGCATAAAGATACCATGAAATGACCCCTTAACAGTGTTTAAGAGACATATGCTGCAGTTAACTGATTGTCTCAGTTAGGGTGCGAATGTGTGAGACACACCTTTTTTGCACTTATGTACATAGTCCATGAAAGCAATCCTTGGAGCTTTTTTAAATATAATAAGTCTGTGAGAATAGTGGAAAAGTTAGTAAGAGAGAGTTATTTCTAAGGCTTTGAGATGGAGGGGTTTATTTGCTGTAAGACTTAACTAAACATTATGTTGCTTTGCTGTTGTGGAGGCTTACTAGTTTGCTACAGCTGATCAAAAGAGTGGACTGGTAACAGGTAACAGCTCATCTTCAGCTAGTAGCACTGAACAAGAGTAAAACTACTTTACCCTTTAGCATGACCACTAGCAGAGATTGTTTGCTTTTTACAGTAATCCTCTCTGTATTATCACATACACACATATACACACACCAGGCAGGTTTCTAGCTGAGGTATTTTTTTCAATGATTTCAAGTAATGGAATACCTTGCAAATCCTGAAATGGATATTCCCATTATGATCAAATTAGACTGTGTCTGTCACAGATAATTATCAATTGATATATATATATATATATATATATATATATATATATATATATATATATATATATATAACATAAATTAAAATGTATTTAAGTGGCAAATTGTTAATGTTTACCACTATTTCCCCATTAATATCCAGAACCCAAAACCAAATTGGCAACCATTGAAAAGGTTTAATTTAACAGTTAAGTATGACCAGTATTGGGCTTTTCATTCCCTTCAACAAAGGGAAATATGTTCCTGCCACAACTTTATAAATGACTCTATTTGCCTTATACTTGTTCACTGAAAGCTATTTTCTGATTTAACCTTTACCAGGTTAAGGTTAGAAAGTACTTCACTGTGCCACTTCCACCTTTAACTGTTTTAACTAAACAGAAGAGAATCAGCTGAAATCTTACATACATAGGAGCTGGGAAAGAATGTTTCAATCAGACCATCTCTGCTAATTTCAGCTCCCACAGATCACCCTTTAATTTTTTGTTGCCTCCAAAGAGGTCTAGAAAAGGTAGAGTTTAGAAAGTTTTAACAATATATCACCACAGGTACATTGAGTCCTTCACGTCTTGGGACTTGTTGCCCTTGCCCTGGAGAAAGAGCCCATCCTGGGGTTGAGGGAGTTACTAGTATTGCTACCCATTTTGATATTTTTCACTTACCGAGACAGGAAATTAAGCCAAAGCTAGAAAGCAATCCAAGCCTTATAGTTCTCCAGTAGCTCAGGGCCAGTTGGTTAGAATTTTTTTCTCTTCAGCCCATATCGCTTAGAATCAACCATACAACTAACAGTCTAACCATCTGACCAGCATTTTCATTGATACAAAATGTAAGCATTCACTTATTCTGTAGTTAAGAACTCCAACTTTAATCTTATCACCGACATATTTTTTTCACATGGCCTTGTGAATGTATAGCCACAATAATATAGTATCATAAGGTCAATAAAAATATGGTAAGATTTTAAGTCAGGAAAAATCATCTGTAAAATAGTAAGAATGAACCTAGATATCCAAATTATCTGTGGCATGATATGTCTTGACAGCCACTGGATCACACTCTTTGGAGCTTAAGCACAGTGGCTGTGTTTAAATATGTAAAACTAGAGAATAAAGTGTAATAGAATGTGAATAACTTGAGGCCAAAAGAGGACCCTGCTGTTAAAGACCAGGAAAAGGGGTTAGTTGACTAATTCACACAGTTTCCAGCTTCTCCATTTGTCCTCATCTAGAAGAGAACCACCATTTAATAAGCCAAATGAGATTATTCCAGAGAAATGTTATCTTTAAATAGAACCCATCCTTAATTATAGTGCTATATCTAAAAGAAAAAAAAAATGTATCACCATGAAGTAAGTCACTACTATTTTCAGATACTGCAAAAAAATCCTTACTAGTCAATCTCCTACATCATATTACTTTAATAAAATACCTCTGTAATAAGACCTAAAAGTAACACCATCTTAAGCAGTGCTCCTCCCCCTCAGAAAACACACAACCTAAATATTTATCTGTCATAGCACTGCATGGTTTCAAAGCTATATTTCTGTATACAGGATGCTATTTGCTAATAATGGAAACCAAATTATTTTGCTGCTGTCTTTCATGTCTAGCAGTTGAGAGAATGATGTAACTATCATATCACTGGATTCTGGGGTTACCCTTTTTCAAAATAAATTTCCTGTTATGGTTTTTGTTGCTGCTTTAATTATTAGAAAATGAACCATTTGTTATCATGTTCACTAATTACAATAATTTAAGATATTTTTTAAAGATGTTCTTAAATGTAGTCTTTTTAAGGGATAATTCTCCACATTTATACAACAACAATCCAGTATAATGTAGAAAATGGAAGTATGTATTTAGGAAGAAAGTTTTATTTTAAAAATACCTATAGATAAGAAAATTATCAGCTCTGTGTAACAATTATAGATTTTGACCACAATATTTCAGATATATAAACTTCTCATAATATTTTGCCTCCAAAATGCAGTAGCTCATTCCTTCAACTGCTATAAATAGGGCACATGCTTTGATTTTTATGTTTTTTCAAGTTATAGTGCTGTACTGCTTGTTGGTGTTTAAAAGTGTGTACTATGCAATTCATTTTAGTATGCTATTATTATGTCTATTTTTGATCTTTTAATAAAATGTTAAATTTCTCAGTATATGTCTTTTTATGAATCCATTTCATGCATCAGTTCACTTAAAACCTATTCATGTTCTAGAATATTACTCATAACATTTAGTAATTCTAATATAAATTTAAGTTTGTGATTTTGTTCAGTATTATACTTCATACATGGAATAAATTTATTTCTGAATATACCTTCAGCATTTTAAATTATATATATATATATCCATTGTATTATTTGTATTATTTCTATAATAGTGAAGTTACTAACACAAGGAAGACACATATATTTTACTAAAAGAAAATTAAAATTTTTGAGATAATGCTTACTGGTTTCAATTATGCTTCAGAAATTCAGGCATATTCTAAGATATATTAGAAGTTTGTATTCTCCAGTCTTTCATTTCTACCATGCATCTTAAATGCAACATATGAAACCATTGCTGTTCATTTTATTCTGTTCAAGATGGGCATCAATTGATTTATAACAATGGGATGTGTGGATTTTCCATTAAAATGTTTTCTCTCACTTAAAATCAGTTTTGTCCAATAAGTGACACAGTAATAAAAGGATAATCATTTTTAGTCTTTAAGAAAGCAAAATATAACTTGGTAATACTTATTCTGTCAGTTTTCTAAATAATTAAAAACACTTGATTGTGAATTTCTCATTGGCCACTGTTAAGTATCAGAGGTGATAGAAAACTGTAGTGAAGAAGCTTTGGATAAGAGGTTGTGACACAATAAAGTATTAATGTTCACAGGTCTATAACAGTGAAAAAGGGTAGGGAGGAGGTTTGGTCCCTGTCGAATATCAGCTGAATCATTCAGAGTTACTAGTTCCCTTGCCTCTGGTGCTCTACTATTTCCAAGTGTGATTCCCACTATGGCATTTTTTGATAAGCCAAATTTGATCCCTTTGATGTGTTGTGCTTTTTCCTGTGAGTCTGTGATAACCCCAGCACCAAAACCCACTCAGTATATAAACATTTACAAGAGGTGTTTGGCCTCTTCAGAATTCAGTTTATGTCTTTCTCTTTGAAGCTGCTGAATGATAGGTAAGAATGCAGGTCAGGCTTTCCTGATCATCATGAAAATGGAGTTTCTATTGGGCAGAAGAATGTTGACCCACAGGCAAAACCAGATGAAAACCAAGTTTACCTCGACACTTTTCAACCTCTTTTCCAATCATCCTTCTAAACTCCTCCTTTTTTCATCCCTCCTGGTGGCCTCTGGCCCTCTAGAAGTCCCATAGTAGCAACTTATCAGGCTTGCTTTCCAGGTAGATCTGGACTTTCTCCTTCAGTGCTTTCCTGTTGGACATCTCAGGCCAATAGAAAGAAACTCATAGTTGTGACCTAAAAGTTAATTCACATTATGTTAAATCCTGACAGTGAATGATTAATGTGCTGCCACTCATGGGAGTGTTTGTATTTAAAAAAGCATGACTCTCCAGTGATCAAATATCAGACGGCCACATGTGTAGATGAGGGAGATATGTTATACTGAAGCAAGCCACTAGGCACTTGAATTCCTATGGGTGAGTGGTGCAGTCATTTACCCGCACAAGAAGGCCTAAAAAGGAAGACCCACCATTTTGTTACTGTCAGGAAAGTTCTGATAAAAATAATTAGTCTAAAATAGTGAATATCCCAAAATTCAACAGACTAGAAACCACTCACGTGGTCAGCATGTAGTAGTAGAAAGCATGTAGTAGTAGTAGAAAGTATGACACAATTATAGTCGTGCAAGAATGTGATATATAATCACATTTCTGGAGTAGTCTAATGCCTATATTTGCTAATATTGAACAAATGGACACACATACTCTGTTTTTTCACTTGGCTCTTTTCTGTGCTAGAAATACCCGTTTAATTTAGCCCTCCCAGTAAGGTTTTCCTTTCAGGGCCTAGACTTACACTTCTTCCTTAGGCAGGAGGACAGTGAGAGTCTGGGGAATAAAAGCCAGGAGTTCAAATGGTAAAAAGTGAAGGCACCCAGATATAATGGTGAGGTCTGGAAAGGAAACAGGAGGTCTCATTTCTGCCCTTACAAATGAATGCCAAAAACAAAAGCACAACATTCTGAAGTAGATGCAGAAATCAGTATAAGAAGGAAGTTCCTGTCAGTGCAGCCCAGAATTTTGGAATTGTGCATGAAAACAAAGTGAAGTGCAGAGGAAGGCAGGGCAACAGGTGCAAGACAAATCACAGGTTTTCCTAATGAGGGAGAAGGAGGTTTCTCCCCATAAGTGATTCAGTGCATTGCATGCATTTACAAGTGCAAACAGATTGGTGAAAAAATCAGAGTAACAGTGGATGAATAACATCAAGCAGTTTAACAACAGCACTTTTTAAAGCAGACAACCTAATTCCATTAAGCAGATTCCATTAATTAATTCCATTAACAACTGGACTTGAGAGAATGCAGAAGGAATGTGAGGAGTCTCTGCAGTCAGCATATTTCTAGAGATATGACAGTTACTAAAGATGATGGTCAACCCATTGAGGATCAATGCAGGTCTCAAGAAGAGAGTAAGAAAGAATATTAGAACTGAGACTTTGTTTTAGCCTTCATGATCTGTGTTGGGGAAATTGGCAGCTAAGAGACAATTATATATGTGTGCTTTTGATAACTATTTAATAAATATATGTGTAGTTCTATCAAAGTGTTTTGGTCTTTCTCAATTTCTATTCACAAAGTCCCATGTTAAAGAGATCTATGGGCTGTTATACTTGGAAAACCTGCACCCACATGAATCCAGGCAATCAATGGTCACAATTTGGGCCTCCAGGCAGAGGTTGCTAATAAATGAGGCATTTGTGTTAACAGTCACACCTCAGCTTGTACTGTGTACAGAACCTCACTGAATATCAAGCATTTACTGTAAACTGAACACCAGCCAATGGTAGAGACCACTGTAATAAGCAACTCCTTTCTCCTGGTGGACACCATCAGAGGTATTCTAGACCCTAAAGGTTCTTGGGACTTCAAGAGTCATTGGGATGAGATTGTGAGGCCAAAGGAGTACCCAAACCATTCTGGAAAAGTGGCCAAGGAGTGTCCTACATGCAGCCACACCCTCTATTGTTCTCTACTGTATACCTCCAGGAGAAATGTCTCTGTTGTAAAAATAAAAATGTACAGATCCAGATATTGTTAGGGGGCTTAGAGAAAGGTAAGTCCAAGAATTACCTTTGAATAACAATAAACTAAGAAAACCTTTACATAATATTTTAAATTATTGTGTCCATATTTAGTGTTTGGCCATTTGACCTACCCTCCACATTACTGCCCAAGTCATTTTTCTAAGGACAAAAATTGCTTACTTCACTGCCCTGACTACAAATCTTCCATAGCTCCTCACAGACTATGGAATAAAGCCTATCCTCTAATTTAGGACTCTTCCTTGCTTTGGCTTTAAGCTTGCCCTCTAGCTTCATCCACTCCCCTGTCTTCTGTAATATGAGCACTCCAGACAAACCAAAGCATTGTTGGGGAAATATAATGACAAATGAGGTCTTCTTCCAATCAAAAAGTCCTCCCCACAAAGGTAATAGTGGAAGAAAACATATTTACTATTGAATAAACATTAAACTAGAATGTGATGTGCATCACAGGCAATCTACTAAGAGATTGCAAAGATAGAAAGAAACCTTACCTCATTATACAGCCAAGCAGATACAACCCATTACATACATTTTCAAAATTAACTATAATTGTACTAAAAAAAGAGGACTTGACAGCAACTTTTGTCATTCATAGTGTGTTCTCACTTTATCATCATAATTGGGAGACCACTTGTGTTGACTTTATCCATAGGAGTAATCCACATGAAATAGTTTTGTAAACTGGAGCAAGGTGCTCAAGGAAGTTAGGCTACTCTATCATAGGAAATAGGGTTCTACTTGATATTTGCACTTCTAAGAGATGGTTCCCAGGTCCTTGGGGAAACATTCTGGAAGTTGTGAGAATAATGAGAGGCTTATTTAGTCATTATAAATATTTAAATACATTTGAAAAGGACAAGGAAGGAAATTTTGAATGAAAAGGGAAGGGATGGGGGAGAAGTCTCTTCCCTTACTTTCCACAAGGAGAATTTAGCATCTTATTTTAAATTTGTATTTACCTTTATATTACTCACCCTTCCCCAGATACATACCACAGTCCACATATTTTTGTGCTATTTTTCTCTCCACTTGGAGAAACACCTTCCCCTATTCTTCCTCCTCTTCTTTCTCATTATTCATCAAGTTGTCTGTCTATCTATCTATCTATCTATCTATCTATCTATCTATCTATCTCAAATTCATCACTCAAGGTATATGAGATACCAACTTTCCCTTCCTTGAGGTCTTCTCTGGCCTTACCAGATACCACTGAGATGCAGCTAATATTTATTTAGTGTTTTGGGGATAATCTCCAAGCTCAGGAGCCACTTTTCCTTCAGTGCTTCTAACATTGGCTATGTGACTCCATTAAACTTGGCTTCTGAAGGGCAAAATCCCAGGTCTAGTTGATCTTGGTATCCTTTATAGTGTCTCAAACAATAGCTGCATAGTAAATGCATAATGAATATTTTTGAGAGACAATCAACTAAGAAATGAAGATACTTTTATTGTAAAGAAAAAACTCTTATTCGAATAAAAGGAATTTATGTAATGATATAGGGAAATTTCACAAATCCTAATTGCAGAAAGAATTGGGCCTTGTGGAATGCTGGAAAGTTATCAGGTAGTGCTTTATTCCTCTTCTCTCTCTCTCTCTCTCTCTCTCTCTCTCTCTCTCTCTCTCTCTCTCTCTCTCTCTCCCTCCCTCCCTCCCTCTTTCAGCAAACCACCTTTCTCTGCTTACTTGTCAGCCACTTCCAAAATTGTAATGTTATCCTTCTTAACAGTCTATATCAGTGATAGCCTGAACTCAAAGCACCTGAAAGGCTTGTAACACATAGATTGCTGGGACTCACTCAAGAGTATCTGATTCAGTACACATGGGATGAGGCATGAGAATTTGCACTTCTAGCAAGTTACCAAATGATTCTGATCATCTGGGGACACAATTTGAGAATGATTCATCTATTTTACCTTCTAGCTTGGTTCCTCAGAAGTAAGTGATTCAGTCACTGGACCCCAATACTTAATTCTGTTAAGAAATAATTTGATTGGTAAATCAAATATTCATCTCTGTTACATTCAATTCTAGCCAAAAGGTTGGAGTCACATGGTACATAATAAAAGGTTGCATCTTTGAGGTTATGGGCTGGAAAACTTTTCAAAGAAGGTGGATCTCTAGTATAGTCACTCCAATGACTCCTTTTAAAGCTATGAGAATTTCCACACTAAACTAAATATAGATGTTTACTCTATGCGGCTCAATCTCCATAGCAAATAGAGCCAATAAGAACATTGCCTTTTATTGGACATCTCCAGCCAATCATCTGAAAGTAAAAACACTCTTTATATCCGTCCCTAAATTCATAATATCCCTTTTCAAATATGCTGCTCCTCCACCCAGCAGTACAAGCAAAAAGACTGGGAATCAATTTTGACCCCTTCAACCCCACCATCTGTATCCAGTCTATCAAGTCCTGTCAATTCTATCTCCTTGTGAGTTTCTCTCTCCCTACTATAACTGGACAGTTTAACCTGACATCCCCCTCCAGTGTTGCTTTCTTACAATCAGTTCTTCACATGACTGTCAGAATGATCTGTCTAAAACAATTTATTAGTCTTAGATTTTGGGACAGCTGTATTAGGCCTGAGGCAGGTAAAGCCTGGGCCTGTCCTTTCCAGCAACATGCAGCTGCAAGTTTACCTACTTCAGAATGCATACAAAAATTATCATGCTTATGTATACAATAATGTAATGTGAAAAAAAGGGAATCTCTGATTTAAAATACAAGTTTGACTGTGTAACTACTCTCCTCAAAACCATTCAACTACCTCCCATAGCTCTCAGGATAAAGCCTAAAAACATGGGATGATAGCCTATAACATCTGGCATGATCCAGTCTCTGTCTACTGCCCTAGACTCATGTCTTGCCACTTACTGCCATGGAATTGCTACTTCAACAGCAGGTAAATGATTGTAGTTTTCAGCAAACTCACTGTTGTTTCATGCCTGTAAGCCACTGTTCATGGTTGCCTTTTTTTGCATACTTTTTTAAAAAATTTTAATTGTTGATCAAGTAGTTTTCTTCCTTTTTCTCCCATCCCAGCACATGCCCCGCCCTCCCCACCTCCATCCCATTTCCACACCCCTTGCTTTTGTCCATGTGTCCTTTATACTTGTTCCTATAAACTGTTTCCCTTTCCCCCTGAAATTCCCTCCCCTCTCCTCTCTGGACACTGTCAGCCTGTTCTCTATTTCAGTGTCTTTGGTTATATTTTGCTTGTTTGTTTGTTTTGCTAATTAGGTTCCTGTTAAAGGTGAGATCATATGGTATTTGTCTTTCACTGCCTGCCTTACTTCACTTAGCACAATGCTTTCCAGTTCCATGCATGCTGTTGCAAAGGGTAGGAGCTACTTCTTTCTTTTTGCTGCATAGAATTCCTTTGTGTAAATGTACCATAGTTTTTTGATCCATTCATTTACTGGTGGGCACCTAGGTTGCTTCCAGCTCTTGGCTATTGTAAATTGTGCTGCTATGAACATTGGGGTGCATAGGCTCTTTTGGATTGGTGCTTCTGGGTTCCTAGGGTTAGTGGAATTGCTGGGTCAAAATGCAGATCCACTTTTAGTTTTCTGAGAAAATTCCACACTGTTTTCCATAGTGGTTGTACCAGTCTGCAATCACACCAACAGTGCACTAGGATTCTCTTTTCTCCACCACCTCTCCAACACTTGTTGTTTGTTGCTTTGTTTATGATGGCCATTCTGACCAGTGTGAAGTGGTATTTCATTGTAGTTTAAATTTGCATCTCTCTGATAGCTAGCAATACTGAGCGTCTTTTCATGTGTCTCTAGACCCTCTGTATGTCCTCTTTGGTGAAGTGTCTGTTAAGGTCTTTTGCCTACTTTTTAATTCGGTTGCTTGTCTTCTTAGAATGGAGTCATGTGAGTTTTTTATATATTTTGGAGATTAAACCATTGTCTGAGGTATCATTGGCAAATAGGTTTTCACACATGGCTGGTTCTCTTTTCATTTTAATACTGTTTTCTGTAGCCATGTAGAAGCTTTTAATTTTGATGAGATCCCATTTGTTTATTCTTTCCTTTATGTCCCTTGCTCTAGGGGACATATCAATGAAAATATTGCTGTGTGAAATATCTGAGATTTTCCTGCTTATGTTCTCCTCTAGAACTTTAATGGCGTCGTGGCTTAAATTTAAATCTGTTATCCAGCTTGAAATTATTTTTGTGTATGATGTACGTTGGTGCTCCAGTTTCATTTTTTTGCACATAGCTATCCAGTTTTTCCAACACCATTTGTGGAAGAGGCTATTTTTACTCCATTTTATGTTGCTTCCCCCTTTGTCAAATATTAATTGACCATAGAGACTTGGGTTTATTTCTGGGCTTTCTGTTCTGTGCCACTGGTCCATGTGCCTGTTTTTATGCCAGTACCAGGCTGTTCTGAATACAGTGGCCTTGTAATGCAGTTTGGTATCAGGTATTGTGATCCCTCCTACATTGTTCTTCTTTCTCAAAATTGCAGCAGCGATTCGGGGTCATTTATGGTTTCATACACATTTTTGAAGTGTTTGTTCATATGTCTGTGAAATATGCCATTGGTATTTTGATAGGTATTGCATTGAATATGTGAATTGCTTTGGGTAGAATGGACATTTTGATATTCCTCCGATCAGGAACATCAAACATAGTATATGTTTCCATTTGTTTGTGTCTTCCTTGATTTCTTTCTTCAGTGTTGTGTAGTTTTCTGCATACAGGTCTTTTACCTCCTTGGTTAGGTTTATTACTAGGCATTTTATTTTTCTTGTTGCTATATCAAATGAGGTTTTTTCTTGATTTCTGTTTCTGCTGTTTCATTGTTGGTATACAAAAATGCCTTTGATTTCTGGTATTGACTTTGTATCCCAGTGCTTTGCCAAATTCATTTATTAGATCAAGCAGTTTATTGGCAGTCTATAGGATTTTCTATCCATACTATCATGTCATCTACAAACAATGTCATTTTTATTTCCTCCTTTCCAATTTGGATGCCTTTTATTTCCTTTCCTTGTCTGATTGCTGTGGCTAAAACTTCCAATATTATGTTGAATAGAAGTGGTGAAAGAGGACAACCTTGTCTTGTTCCTGGTCTTAGGGGGAAAGATCTTAGTTTTTGCCCATTGAGTATGATGCTGGCTGTAGGTCTCTCACATATAGCCTTTATTATGTGGAGGAATGCTCCCTCTATTCCCACTTTGCTGTGTGTTTTTATCATAAATGGGTGCTGTACCTTGTCTAATGCTTTTTCTGCATCTATTGATATGATCATGTGATTTTTGTCTTTGCTTTTCTTTATGTGATGTATTACATTTACTGATTTGCAGATATTGAACCATCCTTGCATCCCTGGGATGAATCCTACTTGGTAATGGTGTATGAGTTTTTTAATGTATTGTTGGATGCGATTTGCCAGTATTTTGTTGAGGATTTTAGCATCTATGTTCATCAGCGATATTGGCCTGAAGTTTTCTTTCTTTGTTGTGTCTTTATCTGGTTTTGGAATTAGGATAATGCTGGCTTCATAAAAAGAGTTTGGGAGTCTTCCAAAACTTTGGATTTTTTGGAATAGTCTGTGAAGGATAGGGGTTGGCTATTCCTTAAATGCTCTGTAGAATTCTCCTGTGAACCCATCTGGTCCAGGGCTTTTGTGTGTCGGGAGTTTTTTGATTACTGCTTCAATTTTATGTGCTGTTATTGGTGTGTTCAGGCTTTCTGCTTCTTCTTCATTGAGTTTTGGAAGATTATATTTTTCTAGAAATTTGTCCATTTCATCTAGGTTTTCAAATTTCTTGGCATACAGCTGCTCATAGTAATTTCTTACGATCCTTTATATTTCTGTGGTGTCAGTTGTAATCTCTCCTCTTTCATTTCTGATTGTGTTTATTTGGGTCCTCTCTCTTTTTTTCTTGATGAGCCTGCTTAAAGGCTTGTCAATTTTGTCTTTTCCAAATACCAGCTCCTGAATTCATTGATCCTTAGTATTGTGCTTTTAGTATCTATGTCACTTAATTCTGCTCTGATCTTGGTTATTTCCTTCCTTCTACTGGCTCGGGGCTATCTTTGTCATTGTTCCTCAAGTTTGTGTAGGCATAGGGTTAGGTTGTTTATTTGAAATGTTTCTATCTTTTTTAGGTAGGCCTGTATTGCTATGAACTTCCCTCTCAGGACTGCCTTTGCGGTGTCCCATAAGTTTTGGGTTGTCGTAAGTTCATTTTCATTTGTTTCCAGAAACTTTTTGATTTATTCCTTAATTTCATTCTTGACCCATTCATTGTTTAATAGCATGCTATTCAGTTTCCATGGTTTTGAGTGTTTTGGGTTTTTTCCTTGGGGTTGGTTTCTAATTTCAGTCCCTTGTGGTTGGAGAAAATGCTTGGTATGATTTCAATTTTCTTGAATTTGTTGAAAGTTGTTTTGTGTCCTATCATGTGGTCTATGTTTGAAAATGTTCCATGTGCATTTGAAAAGAATGTGTATTTAACTTCTTTCGGATGCAGGGCTCTATATATATCAGTTAAGTCCATTTCATCTAGGGCCTTGTTCAATGCCACAATATCTTTGTTGATAATTTGTTTGAAAGATCTGTCCATTTTTGACAGTGGGGTGTTAAAATCCCCTACTATAACTGTGTTGCTATCAATGTCTTTCTTGAAGTCCTCTAAGATTTTCTTTATGTATTTGGGTGCTCCTATGTTGGGTGCATATATATTTACAATGTTTATGTCTTCTTGGTGGAGTCTTCCCTTGAGTATTATGAAGTGACTTTCTGGGTCTATCTTTATGGCTCTCTTTTTGAAGGCTATTTTATTTGATATGAGTATTGCTACCCTGGCTTTTTTTTTTTTTTCCTGTTTATTTGCTTGGAATATTTGTTTCCGGCCCTTCATTTTCAGTCTGTGTAGGTCTTTTGTCCTGAGGTGGGTCTCTTGTAGGCAGCATATGTGTAGGGCATGCTTTCTTATCCTTTCAGCTATTCTGTGTCTTTTGATTGGAGCATTTAATCCATTTACATTTAGGGTTATTATGGATAGGTACTTACTCATTGTCATTTTTTTGTACCTATGTTCCCCTCTGTCTTTCTCTTTTCCTTCCTTTCCTTAGAACAGTCCCTTTAGCATCTCTTGCAGCGCTGGATTGGTGGATGTGTACTATTTTAGACTTCTTTTGTCTTGGAAGCTCTTTATTTGTCCTTCTGTCTTGATTGAGAGCCTTGCTGGGTAAAGCAGCCTAGGTTGCAGGCCTCTGGTTCTCATTACTTGGAATATTTCTTGCCATTCTCTTCTGGCTTGGAGTGTTTCCATTGAGAAGTCAGAAGCTAACCTTATTGGGGCTCCCTTGTACATTACTTCCTTCTTCTCCCTTGCTGCCTTTAAGATTCTCTCTTTGTCTTGGAATTTTGCCATTTTAATTATGATGTGTCTTGAAGTGGGCCTCTTTGGGTTCCTCTTGATTGGGACTCTCTGTGTTTCCTGGATTTGTGTGACTTTCATCAAATTAGGGAAGTTTTCCATCATTATTTTTTCAAATAGATTTTCTATCCTTTGCTCTTGTTCTTCTCCTTCTGGTATCCCTATTGTACAGATATTATTATGTTTTATATTGTCTTGCATTTCTGTTAATCCCTCTTTATTCTTTCTGAGCCTTTTTTTTTTCTTGCTCCTTCTGGGTGTTTTTTTTTCTACTTTGTTGTCCAGCTCACTGATCCGATCTTCTGCTTCATTGATCCTGCTTTTGATTTCTTCCACTGTGTTCTTCAGTTCAGAAATTGTATTCTTCATTTCCTCTTGGGCCTTTTTTATGTTTTCTATTTCCTTTTTCATGTTGATATAATTTGCAGTGACTTCATTGTAGTTCTCCTGTAGTTTCTGGTAGCTTATTGTGAGCTCATGGAACTTCCGGATAACCAGTTCTTTGAATTCAATATCTGATAGCTGACTTGCCTCCATTTCACTTAGCATTCTTTATGAGGCTTCCTCCTTTCCTTTCATTTGGGGATTGTTTCTTTGTCTTATTGTTTGTGAGACTCTTCTTGTTAGCTTCCACTTCTTAAATTGATTTGTTCTGGCTCCCAGGGTTTATGGTATGAATTTCTGTGGTAGAATGCCTGTGAGATTCAGTGGTGCAGTCTCCTTTGGGTATCCTGGTGTTCACCACTTCCACATCTTGTTGGTTTCAAACTGGCCAAACCAGTTTTTCTGGTCTTGCTGGCTGCAGGAGGCTGGTGATTGATTATTGTGGCATTTCTCCCTTTCCAATGTTTACTCAGCCTGTCCTGCAAGCACTGTCCCAAGAGCTAGTCTGGCTCCTTTCCCCAATATCTTAGATGGGGGAATCCTGGTTCTCTTCCGAGCACTTTTGTCCCATGGTTATTGCTGCAGGCTCGGATGCAGGGGTGCCCACTCAGGTATGCTGTGTCCGTCCTGCGGGTTTGAGCTCAAACCCTTCCCAGTGCTACTGGGAGGGAGTCGCAGTGCCTTCTGTTTAACCCCGGGTTCTATGTCTGGCTGGGTTGGGAGTCAGCTGTGGGGCTGTCACAGCAGATTCCCCAGCCCCTCTATTTGATAAATTCCTCCTACTCAAGCCTAGCGCCTCTTGTAACCCAATTCTCCAGCCAGGCCAGTAACTATGGGGGTCAGTGCCTGTCACTGCCTGTCTCTCAGCTGTCCCAAGCTGGAGACCACAGACTCCAAGGGTAATCACCGCCCTGTGCATCTTGCCTCTTTGTCCTTATTCCCCTCTCCCCAACCAGAGCTCTCCTGGTGTTGCTGAGAACCTAGTCTGTGGGTGAGGGAGGGAGCAGCCAACTGGGCTCTCTCCCAAGGACTGTGGCAGGCCCTCTGCCCTCAAGAAGTCTGTGGTAGACCCAGCACCCACTCTGGGCGCCAGATCTGGAGCACAACTGCACCCTAGTGCCAGCACTGGTCCCCGGGGCCTTACTGTCCTGAAATATCCTTACCATCTGGTTTCTGGTTTTTCAGTGTCCACTACAATTTTTGGACTCCTATTTTCAAATACGCTGGGGTACTGTTGTCTGTCTGCTCTGTTCCTCCATGGATTAGCCAGGTTTTACTCCTGTGTGTAGGAGAAAGTGAAATCAACTCCCTCCTACTCTGTTGCTATCTTCCCTCCCTCGTAACTTGCACTTTTCATTCAACACTGTTTTAGATGAATCTGTGCTAGAATATGTAGCTGTTGTTTTTTACACATTTTAACTGCATAAGCATTTCATTGGATGATGATGAGACCATGATGATCTGTCCCACCACTGGAGGATGGAAACCCCTCCAACCTGTTAACATTACAAACAATGCTGCAACAGACACCTGCATATCTATTATTATTTTTATTTTATTGTTATTCATGAATATTTGTCTCCACTTCCCCCCACAACTCCTCCCACCCCAGCCATCCCCATCTCCCTCCCCTGATTCCACTCTCCCTTTGTTTTGTCTATATGTCCTTTAGAGTTGCTCCTGAAAACCCTTCCCCCTTTTCCCCCCATTATGCCCTCCCATCTCTCCTCTGGTTACTGTCAGATTGTTCTTAATTTTAATGTCTCTGATTATATTTTGCTTGCTTGTTTGTTTTGTTGATTAGGTTTCACTTAAAGGTGAGGTCATATGGTATTTCTCTTTTACCACCTGGCTTATTTCACTTAGCATAATGCTCTTCAGTTCCATCCATTCACCCGCTAGGACTGTGGATGCCAGCTGAGTCATTACCAGAGAAATTAGGAAGCTGGGTGATAGATACCTCAAGAAGGGAGAAGAGTTGGGTCATGATGGACCCTAACCCAGATACTCTCCAGTCTAGTTGGAAAGTAGGGGTATGTGAGAGTCTAGGTGCTTGTTAGGAGTGGAAGGCTTGAACAGGAAGATTTTGTTCAAAAAAGGGCTCTTGGTGGCTGTTTATGGAACTCTCCCACAGTCCCTGCCACCCTGGCTGCACCCCCGCAGCCACCTCAGCCTCAAACAGATATTTGTACACCAATGTTCATAGTGGCAATATTCAAATAGCTAAAAGATGGAAGCAACTGAAGAGTCAATTGATACATTAATGGATAAACAAAAATGTGGTATATACATACAATGGAATATTATTCAAACTTACAATGGGAAGAAATTCTGACACACACTACAATGTGGATGTACTTGGTAGACATTGTGCTAACTGAAATGAACCAGTCACAAAAGGGCAAATACTCTATGATTCTACTTATATCAGGGAAGGGGCTTAAAGTAGTCTGATTCATAGGGATAGAAAGTAAAATGGTGCCTGCCAGGTACTGGGAACAAGGGGTATGAGGAGTTATTGTTTAATGAGTACAGAATTTCAGTTCTAAAACATGAAAAGAGTTTTAGAGGTGAATGGTCATGATTATTGCCCAACCGTGTGAATGTACTTAATGCCTCCAAACTGTACACTTAAAAATGTTTAAGATGCTAAGTTTTTCCAGCTCAATTGAACTACAAATGATATATTAAATTTATAAGGTTAAGGTATACACTTTGATGATTTAATATACATATATATTGCTAAATGTTTACCACAATAAGGTTAGTTAACATACCCTTCACCTCACATAATTGCTATTTTGTTGTCATTGTTCTTATGATGAAAACATTAAAACTCTACTGTCAGTATACAATACGGCATTCTTAAATACAGCCACTGTGTTGTACATTACATCCACAGAACTTATTCATCTTATAACTGAGAGTTTGTACCTTTTGACCAATATCTCCTCATTTCCCCCGTCCCTCAACACCTGACATTCAACATGCTACTCTTTGTTTCTATGAGCTTGATGTGTGTAGATTCCATATATAACTGAGATCATACTCATACTGTATCTTTCTGCCTGACTTATTTCACTTAGCAGAGTGCCCTCAAGGCCCATCCATGTTGTTGCAAATGACAGGACTTTAAGCAGATTGGATAAGAGAGAATAAATTCTTTACCCTTGTGATATCAGAGGGGAAGATATCTATAGCACTGAGAAAAAACACATAGCTACTATAAGTAAATGGTCCTTAGCATAAGTAAAATTGAGGCAGGAGTGCATTATAAGGATATGGTTGTCTATTTGTCAATGTTCTTTTAGTTATAAGTAACAGAATTCAAAATAAACCTAGATTAAGAAAAGAGTACATGTATTAGGACTAACAGTTGAAAGATCCATGGATCATTTGGCTTCAGGCTATTGTAGACCTGTTCTCAAGCTGTGAAGTTAGGAATCTGCTTCTGTCCTTTTTACAGCTTTAATTTCCTCTGTGTTTATCATTGGAAGGTCCACACTTACATCTAAGTAGATTAGTAATCCAGAAGAAGGGAGTGCATTGCTCCTAATAGTTTTAACATAATTCCAAGGGCTAATTTATTGGCCTAGTTTTGGGCACAAAATTATACCAGCTTATATCACATGCCTATTCCTGAAGCCAGTAGGCAGAACATCAAATTTGCTGGGTTAAAATTTTATGTTCCTAGCCCTGGCTGGTGTAGCTCAGTGGATTGAGCATGGGCCCGTGAAGCAAAGAGTCGCTGGTTCAATTCCCAGTCAGGGCACATGCCTGGGTTGCGGGCCAGGTCCCCAGTGAGGGCCACGTGAAAGGCAACCACACATTGATGTTTCTCTCCCACTCTTCCTCCTTCCTTTCCCCTCTCTCTAAAAATAAATAATAAAATATTTTTAAAAAATTATGTGCCTACTCTTTGAACCAAGGAATGGGATAACTCTTCTCAAACCTTACAGGGAGTGGGGGAACAGAGAGAGAGAGAGAGAGAGAGAGAGATATGGATAGATAGATAGATAGATAGATAGATAGATAGATAGATAGATAGAGAACGCACTGGTTCCTCAAAGAAAAACCAAAATGCTATCCTCAAAAAAATTTGGGAATTTATGTTGGACATAAAAAGTAACCAACATATGAACTTAATAGCCCACCTAATTTACAAAAATCTTCAACTAATACTATGCCACTATACCACCCATATGCAAATGAAAATCTATTCACAACTTCTATACAAAGAGACAATCCAAATTCATGTGTCCAAGTGCACCCAACATTAAGCCCAAGATCTTTAAGTAATTCAGGTCATCTTGGGCAGGTCTTAATGTAGCTCCCCATGTTTTCATATCCATAGACACATGATACATTTGATTCTATCCAAAACACCCAATGTCCAATATTGGAGGGAAAACAGGGTGAACTAAATAAGTAAGCCTTCCATTTGGAAATGGAAAGAATGGATTACAATACACAAAGATTACCAATCAATATCATAGCAATTTATGTATTATATACTTGAATAGCAAGAACTCCTTGGCCTAGCAACAGAGGGAGTTCTTTGTCAATGCAACTGGATGTCTCAGGTTTTGTTCTCTGAGAATGTCTCCCTTACCTATTTTCCCATTTGGCTACTCCTCAAAGGGACATTGGGAAAATTTACCCTCTCGGAACTGCAGCAACCATTTCAGCAACCTACTTCCTGTAGATGTGAGTTCAGTGACTTGGAGATTGCATTAATGGTTGAAAAAAGATAGACCTTTGGGTTTTTATGGCAAAGCTTGTTTTTTCTCTGGCAATACATTTCCTTAAAATTTAGTAAATACATCACTTAGTATAGTATTAAATTTAGTTTCCTATAAGGTAAAACACCAAAATAGTAGTGGCCTATTCAAGACTGAAGTTTATTTCTTGTTTTCATAAAAGAAATCTGGAGGTAAATTGTCCAGAGCCGATACGAAGCACACAACTTCCTTTGTGCTCTCTGGTCCACTATGCCTAAGGTATGGCTGTTTTCCTCATGGCCCAAGATAACTAATAGAACTCCAGATATCATATCCACATTGCAAGCAACAGGATGGGAAAAGTTGAAAAAAACAAACAAACAAACATGCTTTCCTGGCTGGGTGGCTCTGTTTGTTGGAGCATCATCTCATACACTGAAAGGTGGCAAGTTTGATTCCTGGTCAGGGTACATATGTAGGGTATGGATTTGATCCCCGGTTGGAATATGTATAGAAGATAGCCAATTATTGTTTCTCTCTCACACTGATGTCTTTCTCTCTTTCTCTCTCATCTCTCTCTCTTTCTCCTTCCCCCTTCCTCTATATCTCTAAGATCAATGAACATATCCTCCAGTGAAGATTTTTTTTAAAGTCATGCCTCCTGCTTTCTAAGAAGACTTCTCAGAAAGTGCATGAAACACTATTGCCTATGTTTCATTGGCCAGAACTTAAAAGCATGACCATGCCTAACAGTAAGAGTGGTTGGGATATAGAGTCTAGTCTTTTGTTCTAAATGGCAATATGCCAAGGTAAAAGTTTCAAATCTGTTACTAAAGAAGGGAAAACTAGATGATGGAGTAGGCTACTAGAATTCTACATTATACTACAAGATATTTGATTTAAATTCTATTTCATAGGGTGGTAGCCAGAGGAAGAACTCTTGTCAACTCATATCATTAAATCTTCACACTAACCTAGATAGTCCTCTCTTTTCACAATCTACCTCAGGACTCTGCCTTGGCTTCCTATTCCCTCAATTAAATGACCTTTATCTTGGCTTTTGCATTTGGGTTTATTAAAAAGTCACCTTATGGTGAAGGAAGCACAGTTAATCTTCCTTTCTTTTAAGATGCACCCAAGGTATTGATCATCTTTTTAAAAAAGATTTTATTTACTTTTAGAGAGAGAGGAAGGGAGGGAGAAAGAGGGAGAGAAGCATTAATGTGTGGTTGCCTCGCGTGTGGCCCCCACTGGGGACCTGGCCCACAACCCAGGCATGTGCCCTGGCTGGGAATCAAACCAGTGACCCTTTGGTTTGCAGCCTGCACTCAATTCACTGAGCTGCACAAGCCAGGGCTGGTCATCTTTTTGATAGGAATAGGTGCTTGAGGGTTACCTGGCTATCTGAATTTTCCCAGGCCCTATTCTTTTGTTCAACTGTGCTTCCTTTTCTATCTTTTTGTAAAAGTGTTCATTTTTTATCTACTTATCTCTGCACTCTACCTATCCCCCAGCACTAAAATAACCTTGGTTAGTGAGACATCACTCATAATTAGACCACATCAATGGCATAGAATTTTTAACAGAACTTACTTGAGAAAGGCATAGATTATCAATATATTCTGCTATGGCTGCCAGTTCTTTGCCGTTGATTGCACCAGTTTTGAGATAGAGACACTGTTGGGTTTTTTCAGTCTTGTGAGGCTCCAAATCATGAAACAATTTGTCAGTTTAGACTACAGTCCATAGGCAGAAAGCACTGATGCTATATTTCTTCCTAAATCTACTTGCAGACTTCCTCAGATCTAGTTTAAGTTAATCCCTCTCTTGTAGAACTTTGGTGAAAGCAACAGAAAGCAAGTAATAAATGACAACATCCTGGCTTTCCCTTTGTAATATCTTCTAACACTATAGAAATTTCTCTTTGAACATCTGCTTCATTCTTCTTTATTCAGAACAAATTTCTTTGTTTCTATGAGCTTTCTGCTGGTTCTAGCAATGCTTGGGTTAACATGCCAGCAGTTTAACAAGAGCAGTGGGACTCACCAGAATCTCTGAATCCCAAATTCAACTTCCTTGGGAAAGAATCTTACTAATTCAGTTCAGTTAGTTGTTCACCAATCATCAAATCATCTATGGTCAGGGGATAAGAAGTATGCACTATGAATATGGCAGACAGAAGTTTCCCTTGATTCTTTGCAATGTTATTCCCAAAGTAGAGATTTGATTGGGCAGGCAATTGAAAAGGTGTCTACTACAGAAGTAATAATAAATAACTATAATACAAGAAAGATAAGAATTATATGCCATAGCAATATACAGGAAGAATAGATTCTTAAAGTGAAGAAGCCTCACAGAAGTGATGATGGAGGCAGAAATTGGAGTGATGTATCTACAAGCCAAAGAATGCCAAGGATTACCAACAAACACAAGAAGTTAGAAGAAGCAAAGAAGAATTCTATTCTATAAGTTCCAAAGGAATCATGGACCTGTTGGCACCTTGATTTTAAACTTCCAGCTCCCGGAACTATAAGAATTTTTTTTGTTTTTTTTAAGCTAACATTTATAGTACTTTTTGCAGCAGTCCTAAGAAAGGAATATACATTCTACAGTGACAGATACTGTGTGCTCCAAAGCCTTACTTTATCTCTTAATGACATCTTAATTAATGACTTCACCTTTATAAGCAATGACTTCAAGTGGGGAAATCCTCACCACTACCCATGCTACCCCTCCAGCCTCTCATTCCCTCTAAGCATCGTTTACTTATAACTTTCTTACACAAAAAAATTATGTACTATTTAGTTTTCCTAATATTATAAAGAAAAGACCCTATGAAAAGTAAATTACTTCTGGCAATGATGGTTTATTGTGTAATTGATATGGATGCTACCCCACAAACTTGGGTTTGCAAGAACTATCACATTTCTTTATTTTGTTTAAATTAAATTGATTTAATTTAACATCTCTCTGCTGCCAGACTGACAAAAGTTATATTCCAATATTGAGCTCTCTACCCTCCTTAGGATTACACAAAAACTCAGTGAGTTTCTGTGGGAACTGTCAAATATGAAGGGTATCTCTAATCCTCAAGCTATCATGCTTTGTAGTCCAAGCCTGCATGGACTACAAAGCAAGCACTCACACTTCTCCCATACTAAGGTGTAATCTCCAGCACTTAAAATCCAGCTAGATATCTAAGGTTGACCACAGATATATTACCACCATGCATTCTGCCAGTAAGCGGCCCCAGATTCTATGACTCCAAAAATGGCAGCTATCATTCCTTATTAAGGTTTGGAGAAATCTTAGTCTTTCTTCTGTGTACTCTAGAGTCAACAATTTCCTTTGAGCATAACACTTACAACATGCTCAGAGTCTGAGATGAAACAGAAGCTAGGAGGACAGACTTTGAATCCTGGAACACAACCTACTGTCTCCTCGGAAAAGGAAGCACAAAGGGCTTGGATTCCAATTTGAAACACAAAAAAAGGAAAAGTAGAGGAACAATAAATACGATATTTCAATAAATTATCCTGCCTCACTTAAGTACCAGGATAAAATAATACTAAGAGAAGAGGTGGAATTTTTTAAGTTCTAGTGTCATAGATCAGGCCACATAGTAGGCCAGGCCCTGTTTTCACACATAGCTTATAGTGGTGAGCTGCTTTATTTTTTTTATAAAGAAGTCCCAACTTCATAATAGGTTCTAGTGGTGAACAAATGCTTTATTGCTACTCTTCTTCTTTCAAGTGATCACTATGGCCTCATGTAAGAGCTTTTTATCATCAATACCAATAATAAAAATTCACTGAAGACAAATATAAAAGATGCCTCTGAATCTATACAGATACAAGCCAGAATGAGTGATTCTAGGTTAGAGAGTCAGAGCCTTTGCCTGAAGATATAAAGACATGAAGAGACCTGATCAACATATTTATAGCTTTCTCAGTGTGTGAATGTGATTCACCTGAATGAGTGCCTCAGATCTGTTAGGTGAAGTAATTAAGCAAGAAATATAAGCTGAATCTTTGATTCTGCCTTCTTATAATGGTAGTGATAATCATTGCCTAATAATAACCATGATAAATCTGGAATCAGAATCAAAGATAGGACAAGGTCAGAGAAGCCAAATACTATTAATGTCAAACTCATGAAATGGCACCTAAGGAAAAAACGCTCTATGTTCACTAGATAAGGATTCCTGGAAAAAAATACTAATCATAAGTGGTTTAATTGATGATCCTTTTTCTGTTCTTTAAGATAGGAATTATAGAGATTAGAATATTCAGTTATTTTTATCTTTCTGTTTGAAATCTTTATTAAGATCATATCATAAAGCTTATAAGAGCAGGAGAAAATTTTTCAAGGCATGTATTAGTGAAACTTCTCCTATATAAGAATATGCATAAATCCTTGATATTCTTTTATGTGCATAAACTTAAATGGTTGCCAAAGTGAATCAGTGTGCCAATGCCTGGGCTATAAAATCATCCCTGTCTCTTTCTATTCTTCATATTTACCATGCTTACTCTTCCTTTGATGCTTTCATCCTTGCTACCTTCTCCCCTAAATCTTCTCTTCCTTCTCTTCAGAAACCTGAATCATATTTTCTCCAAGATCCAGTTTATTGCTCAGTGACAATGATGACATGTTGGATATGAAAGTGTCTTTAGAGCTCCCCAAAACCAACTGCCTTGTTTTGTAAGTAAGAAAACTGAGTTCCAAAGAAGGAAAGTGACTTTACCTACTTGCTAGTCACGAAACCAAGGTCACCTGATTCCCAGTTTGGAGCACTTTCTACCTCCACACACCAGCTAAGAGGTACCAGTCATGTCCCTTTGCTGATTTACATTTAGAAACATTTGAAAATTAGATATGGGGTCAGAAACTAAAATATCAGCTTTATTGCTAATAAAATATTATTGGAGAATGTGACCTATGTCTATGGCCACAAATGGGTTTTTAATACCTGCCACTTTGCTCCTCCCCAAAATCAAACTGGACTGAGTTGCCACCAAGACAAAGAGCAAAGAAGCCCATCTGAGCACATTTATCTCATACCAACATCGTGGTGGGGGAAAACAGGTATGTGCTGCACACATTCAATTTTTTCCCCAATTTCACAAAATATTTAAGTTGCTCCATCTTTTGGATAGAAATAGTGAGTGAGAGGTAGAAAAAATACCATAAGCTCTATTTAGTACTTACGAAGTGGTAAGAGTCCCTCTTTTATAGACCAAGGTTGAAACAAAGACATTAGGAAGAAAATGGCTTCCTCTAACAGTCTTCTGTTCTCAGAGTTTGTGACTTACAGCTATTTGTGACTGCCCAACATATTATTCCCATTCTTTAAGTAGTAAAATCCCTATTTCCTTTAGGAAACCATAACTCCTCTTAATCCATGAAGTTATATCAGAGTTCATACCTCCTATCCTACCCCCTACCCTGATCTAGGAGTGAATAGATGACCCAGACCAGACCAAACAGGCACAGTATTAGATTTAGAGATGGGAGGCTGATACAAACTGCAGCAATATGAGTCAAATCTGGGACTTTGCTGGAATTATTATGAAGGAAATGCTGCTCTCTTTCTGCAGAGCTAATTAGGCCTAAAGAATATAAACCTGGAGTTGCTAATAACCATTTGTGTTCTCACTTGAGAAGAGTCTGCCTAATAATGATGCAAACATAGGAGGAAGCAGAGCTGAGACATGGGTCATTGAGAGAGAGAGGAATATGGTGAAAATCCTGATGATGTCAATGAGCCCCAGTAGCCAGATTGTTCCTTAAGCCAGATTGACTATCAGACTTTTTAACTATGTGAACAAATAAAATACTTTCTCCACAAAATGTTTTAGACATCTGGAGTAGGGTTTCTATCATAATTGAAGGGCTAGTGATAAAAACACCTTCTCTGTTGACACATCTGGAACCATTCCTCTCAATTTTGTTGTTTTTTGATCCATAGTCTTTGCCTACCTCAAAATTCATGAACTTAGAATTGGGATGACACACATTTATCCTTTCTTTTTACTCTCTTGTTTTCTGATTATGTTCAATGCATGCATTGCCTCCTTCCCAATAAGTCTATAAATATCTGAATGCCAAAAAGGTTTTACTTTTTTCTTATTTTTCCCTCTTTTTTACAGATTTATTGAGACATGCTTGACATAATAACATTGTGCAAATTTAAGGTGTACACTTAATGATTTGATATATGTATATATTGTGAAATGAGTATTACAATAAGGTTAGTTAACACATTAATTTCTATTTCTATGAGTTCAGTTTTTTCTGGAATCAACATATAAATGAGATCATACACTATTTGTCTAGACAAAATAAAAAGGCAACATATAGAATGGAAGAAAATATTGGTAAATAAATATTGGATTAATATGCAATATTGTAAGAACTCATACAACTCAATAGCAAAAAAAGCAAACATAGTACTCCCCCCTTATGTGTGGGAGATACATTCTAAAACCCCTAAGTAAATGCCTGAAACTGCAAATACTGGGGGATCCTAAATATACTATGTGATTTCCTATACATTCATACCAATGATAAAGTTTAATTCATAAATTGGGTGCAGTAAGAGATTAAGAACAACTAATAATAAAATAAAACAATTATAACAATATACTGTAATAAAAATTATGTGAATGTGGTCTCTTTGCTGATAATTGATCTGCTAACCAAAGGATACTAAATAAGTAACAGCAGGGAGAATATACAACATGGACATGCTGAACAAAGGGACGATTCACATTCTGGACCAGACAGAGTGGGACAGCACAAGATTTCATCATGCTACTCTGAGTGGTACACAATTTAAGAGTTATAAATTATATATTTCTGGAATTTCACATTTAGTGCTCTCAGACTGTGGTTGACTGGAAGTAATTAAAACCACCACAGAAAGTGAAACTGTAGATAGAGGGAGAATACTGTACTCTTTTACCTGGTTCTTCTTTTTCCCCTGGTACATCTTTTGATAACCTATTATTTCAACCTTTCCTGAAAGTGTTTACTTATTGGGATTATCGATATATGAACATGTCCTTATCATATTACTGCTCTATTTCAATTCAAACTTATTTTTCTACACTTCCTTCTAATTCTCATTCTCTGTCTCTCTCTCTCTTTCTCTCTCTCTCTCTCTCAGCTGATTAAGTTACAGTGTAATGATTATATTCTATCTTTTTCATTATATTTTCCTGTAAGAGTTTGAAATTTATGCATCAAATAACATTCAAGTGGCTATCATTGATTTTTTTCAAAACACAACCCAAAGTTAAATATATTACCTTAATCTCCTTTCTACATGTACTAACATGGATGTTACTAAGAAACCCTCCTTCTATCTCTCCTAACAAAAACTTACATGTTATTTGATCAAATATTTAGTTTTGTTCTTTCTTTAGGCCAATAAATTAGGTTTACTTAGATTGAATTACATACTTGCCATCTAATCTGTTCAGTATATCTTCTTTTTCCAAAAACAACTTTAAAAAGTATAACAACAATAGGCCCTGGCTGGCATAGCTCAGTGGATTGATCACGGGCCTGCGAACCAGATGATCACAGTTCGATTCCCAGTCAGGGCACATACCTGCGTTGCAGGACAGTTCCCAGCAGGGGGCTCACGAGAGGCAACCATACATTGATATTTCTCTCCCTCTCTCCTTCCATTCCCCTCTAAAGATAAATAAATAAAATCTTTTAAAAAAGTATAACAACAATAAATGTACACATTTTAAGTATATAGTTCAATGAGTTTTGACAAATATGTATACCCATTGTTGAAGATGCAGCTATGTGCACATCCTCCAGCCCACCCTTCCCATAATGCTACAAGCTGTGTTGTCAGTTCTTTGGATGTTTCATGAGATGCTGGAAATCTAGAAATCATTAAAATATTCTGGTTTTTCAGTATTAGCAAAGGATTCAAAATCTTAAAACCTGGCGTAGGCCAGCACAAAATATGTCTGCAGATGGTATCAACCCTTTGAATCACTATTTTTATACTATTGCCATAGCTAATGGGAGTCTGTATATTAAGTTGAGTTTGGGCTCCATTCAGCTTTAGTGTAAGCTCCACCTGCAGAATGAGAACGTGTGCCTCTTAATCTTTCTCAATTAAAAACAAAACTACCTGTGGGAAGAAGAGAACTGAAAAAGGGACAACCAAAGTAACTAAGACAGTCATAGAAACTTTCAATAGAGCCTTGGAGGTGAGAAAAGATGAAAAATTTGCTTGGCAGACATGTGCCCTGACAAGTACCCATTGGTTCTCAGAGTTAAAGGGACAGATGTCAGTTAGGCCTATTTATCTACTAGTAATGGGTTGCTCCTTTTTTTTCTAACAAGGAGTTAGGTGGTTGGTAGCCCAGGGTTAGTTCAGTTGCTCAAGATAAATCTTGACTCTAATTTTCCTTTTCTGTCATTCTTACTATTTATCTTTTTTTTCATATGGGTATAAGATAGCTATTGGAGCACCAGGCACAGCATCTATGTTTCACAGAAGGAAAAGGGGGACCTCTGTAGCTGAGATATCCCTCCCAATTAGTATCCACCACATGTTGATGTGGGATTAGCCCATTCTGCATCTTTGCTCCTCCTACCAGTCTTGATGTGAATTTTTTATATTCTTAGATATAGGAATTCTGTCAGCTACATTTCAGGTGGTTGTGAATGATGGTTGTTCTGTACTTTAGTTGTAATTTTGATGTGGCTGTGGTCCAAGTAGCAGCCATCTGCAGATTGCTTTGTAACACATATTGGGAGGCCTTAGGCAGAACACATGCAGCTTCTGACCTTGGCTTACACCTCCCAAGAGGCCCTAGATCCAGTTCACCTGGTTAACAGCTTATGACCATGTCAAAGTAGCACCCAACCTCTCTAAAAGTGACACACAAAAGGGGCAGATTTAGCTAGCACCAGAGCCCCACTGAGGTAAGTCCTGCTCAGTGGGATGACCCTGCACAGCTGATCCTACACGGTTGTCCCCACAAGTCCTCACAGTCAATTGACCTGGTGAGTAAATCCCTCCCATTTATGTGCCAACAGCAATCAAAGCTCAACTACAACAGGAGGCTGTACATAGCTCACATGGGAGGGGGAGCACACCTGGAGCACCCAGCTCAGGTGAACAGGGGTGCTGTGCCACTAGACCTTGCAGGACACCTACTACATTAGGCAACCCTACCAAGTCCAGGAAATATGACAGCCATACCTAATAGATAAAAACAAACACAGAGAAGCAACCAAAATGAGGATACAAAGAAACAGGTCCCAAGTGAACAAACAAGAAAAAGAACTAAATGAAATTGAGACTCTAACAAACAGAGTTCAAAATAATGATTATAGGGATGCTCAATTAACTTAGAACCTCAACAGTATTAAAAAAGACACAGAAACCATAAAAAAGAACCAATCAGAAATGAAGGACACAATAACTGAAATGAAGAATAATTTAGATGAAATCAACAGTAGAGATGAAGCAAAGAAATAAATCAGTAATTTGAAATATAATAAAGCAGAAAACAGAAGCCTACCTCCCTTTTTCTGTGGTTGCTGCCTCCTCTTCCTGTTCCTAGTCTGGCTGATTAAGTCTCATTCTAGTCGGGTCTTGGCTCCTGAGAGGCTGTTGAGTCCCCAGTGTCCTCTCCTGGGTGAGGCAATCCATATATTCTTAGAAGTGAAACTGTTAAGTAAAAGTGTAGATTTTGAAAATGAACAAATATTGATAAATTCATTCTAAAGAAGATTCAGCACAATCAGCAAGATGATGGAGGAGTGAGTAGAAGCCACACTAACTTCCTCCCAGGACCAATCTGTAATTACAACTAAATTGTGGAGAAATTACCCAGAACAAACAACTGAACAATAGTGAGAGAGAAACCTTATGACCTTGAACAGACAGAAAAATCACCTTCAGCACGACCTGTCTGGTAAGGAGTGTGGTAGAGACTCAAGAGGGCTGGCTGGGCACCCACAGGTGGCAACACCAGAGGGATAATTAAGCAACAGGTTGGATCCTCCTGAGAAGAATGATGTCCAAACCCCAAGCTAGGATCCCCAGCCTAGAACACTAGAGCCCAAAAAATACAAAGATAGTAACTGGTGGCAAAAAGCAGCAGGGTTGATCTCTGCTAGAGATAGGCAGCTGGTGACATGAAGAGCTGTTTAAAGAGCCAACACACAAATTTTCATTTGCTGTCACTTACCCAAGGTTCTGGCAAAAGCGGGAGCAGAGTGGGCTGGAGACACCTGAAGAGAGACTAGGAACAGAAGCTTTGGGGACAGAACATAGAGAGTAGCTTCAGGGATCCTGATGCTGAGTCATCCCCCAAATGGCAACAGACACCATGTTATGGAAGACCATTTCCTCTAAGCATCAGCAGCCTGAGGGGAAACAACAGCCCGGTCCCCAAGAGAAACTCTGACCCAGTTCTGTGGTGCTTAAGCCTGACTGCTGAATACAGAGTGACTAGATTAATAACTGATGGAGAAAACCACAGATGTAGATCCTTGGCAAAAGCAGGGCAGAGTGGACTATAGATGCTTGAGGAGAGACTGGTGAAGGAGGCTTGGGGGCAAGAACTAAAAGAGTGGCTGCCAGGATCCCAGTGTTGAGTTGTCACTCATACTGCAGCAGCCATCCTGCTTAGGCAGACCACTACCCTCTAAGCAGTAGCAGCCTGAGGGGAAACAATAGCTGTAACCCCAGGAGGGTTTCTGCCCTACCCTATAGGGCTTAATCCTGATTGCTCAGAGAAGAGTAACTACATTATATTATTGACAAGTCAACTGTGAGATATTGAGTTGAAAGTAATGGTTATGAGGAAGCTCAGTGAGCTCAATGAGAATTACCAAAACTACAGGGAAACTACAATGAACTCACTGCCACACTTTTTCTGAGTAGCTAGCATTATTCAGGGCCCTGTTCCTCTAAGCATACAAAATGAAAATCCTGCACCATTTAAAATAGTAGAGTCCATAGGAGTGAGATTTATTTTCAACTAAGCCAGTCTTAGCAACAATCTCTCCTTTGTCCAGAATCTAGAATCTAGAACAAAGCATTACATTTTCATGTACATTCTGCTTCATATTCAGGGAATTATGAAGAGCAAACACCACGTCATCAGCAGTAAAGACTGAGATATCTGTAAGTGATGAATAGCAGAGCCTTTTCAAATACAAAGAGCTTCACCTTCCATCTTACTACCAGTCTCATCTGTTATCTTACCAACTTTTTAAGACTAAGGAGACTTGCCCTCTCAGGTTGATAATGTGGAAAAAAAGCAATGTTTAAGAAAAATGCATTAGGCACCAATGGTAGAATTTCAGGTTCTGAGCTCTTAGTGGACAGAGATTTAGAGGGTTGGAAATCATGTTTGGTACTGTACTTCTCTGATCACATGAAGGTGAAACCTCTGGTCACAATGTCACTCATTACACTTGGCACATTTTGCTTTAAGTAACATCTTGTGATGATTTGCAATGAGAGCTAATTTCTAACTAGTAGCCTATCATAAGCATACTCAGATTTCAGAAGATGGTACCCATGGGTTTTCCTTTCAGCTCAATCATGAAAAAGAGAATAGAAACTGTCAATGAAAACCAAGAGACAATGAAGGATACAATTTTTGAATTGAAGAACACAGTAGAAGGAATCAAAACCAGACTAGATGGAGCAAAGGATCAAATCAGTGAGCTGGAGGACAAAGTTGGAAAAAAACTCCCATAAAGAGTAAGAAAAGGAAAAAAGACTCAAAAAGAACAAAGAAGTGTTAAGGGAACTGCAGGGCAACGTGAAACTTAATAATATCCATATAATAGGGATACCAGAAGGAGAAGGAGAACAGCAAGGGATACAAACCCTTTTTGAAAAATAATGATAGAAAACTTCCCCAATCTGATGAGAGAAAAAGTTGCACAAATCCAGGAGGCACAGGGAAGTCCCAATCAAGAGGATCCCAAAGAGGCCCACTCCAAGACACATCATAATTAAAATTCCAAGACAAAAAGAGAATCTGAAAGTCAGCAAGGGAGAAACAGGAAGTAACAAACAAGGGAGCCCAGATAAGACTAGCAACTGACTTCTCAATGGAAACAATACAAGCCAGAATGGAATGACAGGTATTCCAAGTAATGAAAAGCAAAGGCCTGCAACCAAGACTACTCTACCCAGCAAGGCTCTCGATGAAAATAGAAGGTGAAATAAGTAATTTCTCAGAAAAAAAAGAAGGCTGATAGAATACACCTCCACCAAACCAGCACAACAAGATATATTAAAGGGACTGCTTTAAGAAAAGGAAGAAAAAGAGTCAGAGAGAGGAATACAGGTACAAAGGAAGGAAGATGGCAATGAATAAGTACCTATCAATAATAATCTTAAATTTAAATTGATTAAAAGCTCCAATCAAAAGACACAGAGTAGCTGAATAGATTAAAAAATCATGACCCACACACATGCTGCCTAACAAGGGACCCACCTCAGAAGAAAAGACATACATAGACTGAAAGTGAAGGACTGGGGAAAAATATTCCAAGAAAATGGACAGGGAATAAAAGCTGGGGTAGCAATATTCATATCAGACAAAATAGACTTCAAAACAAGAGCCATAAAAGAGACCCAGAAGGTCACCTAATAATACTCAAGGGCAGAATCCTTCTAGAAGACATAAACATTATAAACATATATGCACCCAACATGGGAGTACCCAAATATATAAGGAAAGTCTTGGAGGACTTCAAGAAAGATACTGACAGCAACACAATTATAGTAGGGGATTTCAACACCCCACTGTCAAAAATAGATAGATCTTCCAAACAAAATATCAACAAATATATTGTGGCATTGAACAATATTCTAGATCAAATGGACTTAACTGATATCTGTATAGAAACTTGCACCCCAAAGAAGCAAAATACACATTCTTTTCAAATGCACATGGAACATTTTCAAAGATACACCACATGATAGGACTCAAAACAAGCCACAACAAATTCAAGAAAATTGAAATCATATCAAGCATTTTCTCTGACCAGAGGGGCTTGAAATTAGAAGTTAACCTCAAGGAAAAAACTCAAAAACAGCAAATTCATGGAGATTCAATAGCATGCTATTAAACGATGAATGGTTTAAGAATAAGATCAAGGAATAATTCAAAAAGTTTCTGGAAACAAATGAAAATAAAACTCACAACAGTCTAAAACTTATGGGACACAATGAAGGCAGTCCAGAGACAGAAGTTCATAGTGATACAGGTCTACTTAAGAAAGATGAAAATATTTCAAATAAACAACCTAACCCTATGCCTACAAAAACTCAAGGAACAACAACAAAGACAGACCAGAGCAAGTAGAAGGAAGGAAATAACCAAGATTAGAGAAGAATTAAATGACATAGAGACTAAAAGTGTTGGGAACCACTCTACCTGGTTTCAGGAGTTGTAACTGCCCCGTGGCTAAGGCTGAGTGAGCGACCTCCGGACTGTGAGCCACTGAGGAAACAAAGCTCGTCTCCCTGGCAAGAGCACTGCTTCTGCCATCTCTAGCCCCCTATACTTGGTTGGTAGTCAATGACGGGTACTACCCCTCAGAGGAGAGGCAACCCAAGCAGACATGATCATATGGGAGGCCATCAAGAAAGGACTCCAGGGCTGCAGCAAAGTGAGGGCGAAGGACCCTCAAAACCCCTGGCTATTTTGACATAGCCCGAGTCCCCTTACTATCTGGGAGAAGTGCTTCTTGGCTCTAATCCACTTAAGCCTGAATCTTGATGGGGAGGGGATGCAGCCCTCTGCTGGCTAGAGCGGTTTCTGGGTAATCAGGCATAAGAATATGTAAAATTCTGTGAAACCTGCTTTTGATTAGAATGCTCTCAATTAAATAAGGATCCAAGCAAGAAGTGAGTTTGTTCCTCAAAGTTTTATGGCTCTTCAGCTATATGACCCTGACTCAAAATATGCCCTCAGAGTTCTTTGTTATCTATTGTTTAACCCTTACTGCTTGAAATTGTTTGATGAGCTTTACCTGTATTCCTGTGTGTTACGAACCCAATAAATACCATTGAGGTAAGGACTCAGGGCCCTTCTCCCATGAGAGAAGCTAGCCACCTTTCCTCCCCAAGCAAATCATGTCTTGGTAGCATTATTTTCATCCATGACAGTTGTGGGGGGGGGGTTCTGCGGGCGGAGCCCCCCACATAAAAGAACACTTCTAAAGATCAATAAATCCAGGAGCTAATTCTTTGAAAAGATAAACAAACTTGACAAGCTTTTTAGCAGACTCATCCAGAGAAAGAGAGGACTCAAACAAAATCAGAAATGAAAGAGGAGAGATTACACCTGATCCCACAGAGATAAAAAGGATTGTAAGAAATTACTATGAATAAGTAAGTATATGCCAAAAAATATGAAAACCAGGGTGAAATGGGCACATTTCTAGAAAAATATAATCTTCCAAAGCTCAATGAAAAAGAAACAGAAAGCCTGAACAGACCAATAACAGGTGACAAAATTGAAGCAGTAATCAAAAAATTCCCAGAATAGAAAACCTCTGGACTGGACAGTTTCACAGGAGAATTTTACAAACAAATAAGGAAGAGATAACCCCTATCTTTCACAGACTACTCCAAAAAATCCAAGAAGAGGGAACACTCCCAAGCTCTTTTTATGAAGCCAGCATCATCCTAATCCCAAAAGACATAAAGACATAAAGACATAAAGACATAAAGATAAAGACATAAAAAAGAAAGAAAACTTCAGGCCAATATCGCTGATGAACATAGATGCTAAAATCTTCAAAAAAATATTGGCAATCTGCATCCAGCAATACATTAAAAAGATCATACACCATGATCAAGTAGGGTTCATCCCATGGATGTAAGGATGGTACAATATTCACAAATCAATAACGTAATAAGTTGCATAAACAAAAGAAAAGACAAAAATCACATGATAATATCAATAGATGTGGAAAAAGCATTTGAGAAGGTACAGCATCCATTTATGATAAAAGCACTCAGCAAAGTGGGAATAGAGGGAGCATTCCTCAGCACAATAAAGGCCATATGGTGCTGGCTGAGAAATCTACAACCAGCATCATACTCAATGGACAAAAACTAAAATCTTTCCCACTAAGATCAGGAACAAGACAAGGGTGCCTGCTTTCATCACTGCTATTCAACATAGTATTGAAAGGTCTAGCAACAGGGATCAGACAAGAAAAAGATACAAAAGTCATCCAAATTGGAAAGGAGGAAGAAAAACTGTCATTGTTTGCAGATGACATTTTAGCATACATAGAAAATCCGATAGAGTCCACCAAAAAACTACTCAAACTAATAATTAAATTTGGCATAACAGTGGGATATAAAGTCAACATTCAGAAATTAAAGGTGTTTTTGTACACTAACAGTGAAATATCCAAAACAGAAATCAAGAAAAAATCCCATTTGATATAGCAACAAGAAAAATAAAGTACCTAGGAATATACCTAAGCAAGGAGGTAAAGACCTGTATTAAAAAACTACACAATACTGAAGAAAGAAATTAAGGAAAACACAACAAATGGAAGCATGGACCATGTTCTTGGATTCAAAGAATTGACATAATCAAAATGTCCATATTACCCAAAGCAATTTATAGATTCAATTCAATCCCTATTAAAATACTGATAACATATTTCACAGATATAGAACAAACATTTCAAAAATTTATATGGAACCATAAACAACCCCAAATAGCTGAAGCAATTCTGAGAAAGAAGAATAAAATAGGAGGGATCACAATACCTAATATTGGACTGTATTACAAGGACACTTTAATTTTACAAACACACATTGTAAAATTTCTGAAAAGCCACCGTAAATAGAAAATCTCAAAAGTAGCAAGAGATTAAAAAATTACAATAAAGGAAAACAAAGATAATGATAACTGTATTTTTTAAAAATACATATCTATCAATAATTGAGTCTAGTCTTGCCTAGTGTGGCTCAGTGGATTGAGTGATAGCCTGTAAACCAAAGGGTCACCAGTTCGATTCTCAGTCAGGGCACATGCCTGGGTTACAGGCCAGGTTTCCTGTAGGGGGTGTACATGAGAGGCAACCATACATTGATGTTTCTCTCCCTCTTTCTCCCTCCCTTTCCCTCTGTCTAAAAATAAATAAATATTATATTAAAAAATAATTGGATATAGAAACATAATAAACAAACAAGTGGAATAGAAACAGACTCATAGATGCAGAGAATATTTTGACGGTTGCTAGAAGGGGAGGAGTCTGGGGAAATGGGTATAAATGGTGAAGGAATTAAGAAGTACAAATTGCTAGTCACAGAATACTCATGGGGATGTAAAATACAGCATAGGGAATAAAGTCCATAATATTGTAGTAACTATGCATAGTGTCAAATGGATGTGAGATTTATCAGAATGATCACTTAGTAAGTCATGTAATGTCTAATCACTGTGGTATACACCTGAAACTAATATAATAATATGTTAACTATGATTAAAAATAAAAACCATTTTAAAATGAAAAATAAAAGAATGACTGTAGCCTTCTGGGCAAAAACAATAGCAGTCAGAAGGGAACTTGTTTTAAAATTTCCAAATGTCATTCAAGAATATATCCATCAAGAATTGCCCTGGCTGGTGTAGCTCAGTGGATTGAGCGCAGGCCTGCGAACCAAAGGATCACTGTTCAATTCCCAGTCAGGGCACATGCCTGGGTTGCAGGCCAGGTTCCCAGTAGGGGACATGTGAGATACAACCATACATTAATATTTCTCTCCCTCTCTACTCCCCATCCCCTCTAAAGATAATTTTTTTAAAAAGAATATATCCATCAAGAATAAAGGCATTGAGTTTTGTAAGTACTTTGTAAATTTTGGATATTAACCTCTTATCAGATGTATCAGTGAATATGTTACCCCATTCTGTGGGGTGTCTTTTTATTTTCTTGATGATTTCCTTTGTTGTGCAAAACATTTTTTGTTTGATGTAGTTCCATTTGTTTATTTTTTTGTTGTTGTTTTCCTTGCCTACAGAGATATATCTGATAAAAAAATAGCTACAAGCAATGTCTGAGATTTTGGTGCCCATGTTTACTTCTACAATTTTTATGGTTTTGGGTCTAACATTTAAGTCTTTGATCCATTTTTTAATTTATTCTTGTGTGTAGAGTAAGAAGGTGGTCTAGTTTCATTTTTCTGCATGTATCTCTCCAATTTTCCCAACATCATTTATTGAATAAACTATCTTTAGCCCGTTGTACATGTTTGTTTTCTCTGTCAAATATCAATTGACTGTAAAAGTGTAGGTTTATTTCTGGGCTCTCTATTCTGTTCTAATGATCTATGTGTCTATTTTTCTGTCAGTACTATGCTTTTTTGATTACTGTAGCCTTATAGTACAGTTTGATATTCAGTAGTGTATAAAACTCAACACCCAAAACACAAACAACCCAAGTAAAAACTGGGTAATGGACCTGAATAGACATTTCTTCAAACAGGACATACAGAGAGCCAATAGACATATGAAAAGATGTTCAACATCACTAATAATCAGAAACATGCAAATTAAAACCACAATGAAACACCATCTCACACCTGTCAGAATAGCTATCATTAATGAATCAACAAACAACAAGTGCTGGAGGGGATATGGAGAAAGGGGAACTCTTGCACTGTTAATGGGAATGCAGATTGGCACACCCACTGTGGAAAGCAGTATGGAAATACCTCAAAAATTAAAGATGGATCTGCCTTTTGACCTAGCAATCCAACTTCTGAGAATATATCCAAAGGAACCCAAAACATTAATTGGAAATTCTATAAGCACCCATATGTTCATTGCAGTGTTATTTTGATCTTCAAGATATGGAAGCAGCCCAAATTGTTTATCAATAGATGAGTGGATAAAACAACTGTGGGACATTTACACAATGGAATTCTACTTGGTTGTAAAAAAGAAGAAAATTGTACCATTTGAGACAGTATGGATGGACATGAAGAACATTATAGTAAGTGAAATAAGCCAGTCAGAGAGAGACAATTACCAAATGATTTCACTCATATGTGGAATCTAATGAACAAACTGAACTAACATGAAAAATAGGGACAGACTCATGAATGGAGAGCAGGATGACAGCTAGTGGGGAAGGTCACAGGGTGGAGGGATTGAGCAAAAAGGAAAAATACTCATGAATATGGGCAATATGGTGGTGATTCCAGAGAGGGTGAGATAAGAGGACAGAATGGTAATATAAAAACATACAATAAAGATTGAATTTAAAAAATAAAGTAAAAGAATGAAGGCAAAATTAAGACTATCTTGTAATAAAAGCAAACAGATTTCATGGCCAATAGACCTATAAAATGAGAAGTGTTAGAGGAGGTTCTCCAGCCTAAAGGGGAGTTATACCAGATAAGAATTTGGATCTAAGCAAGAAAATGAAGATCTCCATGATGGTATATATGTAGGCAAATATTTTGAATTTTTTTCTCATTCTCAATTTATTTGAAAGATAATTACCTTTAACGAGAAAATGATAATATATTGTACAGTTTATAAATATGTAGATTAAAATCTCTATCAACAATAGTTCTAAGGATCCTATTAACTCTGCAAAAACAACTGCTCGACCTAATAAATGAATTTGGCAAAGCAGTGGGATACAAAGTCAATATGCAGAAATCAAAGGCATTTTTGTATACAAACAATGAAACAGCAGAATAAGAAATCAAGAAAAAAATCCCATTTGATATAGCAACATTAAAAACAAAATATTTGGGAATAAACCTAACCAAGGAGGTAAAAGACATGTATGGAGAAAACTACACAACGCTGAAGAGAAAAATTAAGGAAGACACAAACAAATGGAAACATATACCATGTTCATGGACTGGAAGAAACAACATCATCAAAATATCCATACTACCCAAAGCAATTTACAGATTCAATACAATACCTATTAAAGTACCAATGGCATATTTCACAGATATAGAACAAACACTTAAAAATTTTATATGGAACCATAAGTGACCCCAAATAGCTGCTGCAATTTTGAGAAAGAAAAACAAAGTAGGAGGGAATCACACAACCTGATACCAAACTGTATTACAAGGCCACTGCAATCAAAACAGCCTGGTACTCACATAAAAACAAGTACACAGATCAATGGAACATAACACAGAGCCCAGAAATAAACGCAAGTCTCCACAGTCAGTTAATATTTGACAAAGGGAGCAACACCATAAAATGGAGTAAAAGTAGTCTCTTCAACAAATGGTGTTGGGAGAACTGGACAGCTACATGTAGAGAAATGAAACTTGAGCACCAACTTACATCATACACAAAAATAAATTCAAGGTAGATAACAGATTTAAATATAAGCCATGACACCATTAAAATCCTAGAGGAGAACATAAGCAGGAAAATCTCAGATATTTCACACAGCAATATTTTCATTGATATGTCCCCTAGAGCAAGGGACATAAAGGAAATAATAAACAAATGGGATCTCATCAAAATTAAAAGCTTCTGCATGGCTACAGAAAACAGTATTAAAATAAAAGAGAACCAACCGTATGCGAAAACATATTTGGCAATGATACCTCAGACAATGGTTTAATCTCCAAAATACATAAAGAACTCACACGATTCCACTCTAAAAAGACAAGCAACCCAATTAAAAAAATGGGCAAAGGACCTGAACAGATACTTCACCAAAGAGGACATACAGAGGGTCCAAAGACACATGAAAAGATGCTCAGTATTGCTAGCTATCAGAGAGATGCAAATTAAAACTACAATGAGATGCCACTTCACACAGGTCAGAATGGCCATCATAAACAAAACAACAAACAACAAGTGTTGGAGAGGTTGTGGAGAAAAGAGAACCCTAGTTCACTGTTGGTGGGATTGCAGACTGGTACAACCACTATGGAAAACAGTATGGAATTTTCTCAGAAAACTAAAAATGGAACTGCCTTTTGACCTGGCAATTCCACTGCTAGTATAATATCATAAGAACCCTGAAACACCAATCCAAAAGAGCCTATGCACCCCAATGTTCATAGCAGCACAATTTACAATAGCCAAGAGCTGGAAGCAACCTAGGTGCCCACCAGTAAATGAATGGATCAAAAAACTATGGTACATTTACACAATGGAATTCTATGCAGCAGAAAGAAAGAAGGAACTCCTACCCTTTGCAATGGCATGGATGGAACTGGAAAGCATTATGCTAAGTGAAATAAGGCAGGCAGTGAAAGACAAACACCATATGATCTCACCTTTAACAGGAACCTAATTAGCAAAACAAACAAACATGCAAAATATAACCAAAGACACTGAAATAGAGAACAGGCTGAGTAACCAGAAGGGAGAGGGGAGGGAATTTCAGGGGAAAATGGTGAACGATTTGCAGGAACAAGTATAAAGGACACATGGACAATACCGGGGGTGGCGGGGGTGAGGTGGAAATGAGAGGGAGATGAGGAGGACTGTGGGGTGGGCTGGGATGGGGCAAGAGGCAAAAAAGTATACTTGAACAACAATTAAAATTAAATCAATCAATCAATCAATCAATCCCAATCCCCCCCCTCAAAAAAACCCCAATAGTGCAAAATGTGTAAGAGGGAAAATGGATGTATATTGCTCTAAAGTTTTTATTTAAAAGAGAATTTAGTGAGTTAAAGATACATATGGTAAACCTTAGAGCAACCACTAAAATAAAAACAAAAATATGTATCTAGCAAGCCCTTTATGGAATTTATGAAGAAAAAAAAATCCTAAGGAACTGTTAATACAGGTCAGGGCTTGAAAGCCATCACTCTTATAGAATTATGTTGGAACCTTCATTCCAATGACTCTTTACAGTTCTCCTTGATTATCTTTCAGATCCTTCAGTGTGGATTAGTCTTGAGACCTTTCTTCTTTCCAATATTGAGTCCCTAGTAGAAAGTCTTTGATGCATCATTACACTGAAAGCTTCCTCCTCACTAGGAATGAGAAAAAAAAAATAGAGACAAATGCCCAAAAACCTCCTGTATTTATTTTTCCAGCCCAGACCCCTTCTCATGTATTCAGTGACCTACTCAATGTCTCTACTTGTCCCTGAAATGCAACCCAAGTTTTCAACAGTTTTATTAAGATATAATCCACAAACCATACATTCATCCATTTAAAGTGTACAATTCAATGGTTTTTAGTGTATTCACAGAGATTTTTTGCCACCATCATCACAGTGAATTTTAAAACATTTTCATCACCTCAAAAAGAAATCCTGTACACTTTACGATTACTCCCATATTCCCCCATACTCCCTGCCCTAATCAACCACTTAATCTACTTGCAGTTTTTGTGGATTTCCTCATTGAGGATAATTCATATAAATGAATTATAGTATGTGGTTTTTTGTGTCTGGCTTCTTTTACCTCACATTATTTTTTCAAGCGTCATGTTGTAGCAGCTATCAGTAACTTTATTCATTTTCATAGCTATAATATAGTCCATGTGTGGATATACTATATTTTGTTTATCCATTCATTTGTTGCTGGACATTTCATTTGCTTCTACCTCTTGGTTATTATCAATTATTCTTATATGAAAAATATTTAGAATAAACTTCAAACTTTTTATCCTGGCCTACAAGGCTTATCTTAGTCACTGCTTAATTCTCCTAGCTCTTCTACAGCCACCATTGCTCACAGCCCTTCAGTCATATTGAATTTTTCTTTGTCCCTCAAGCATACCAAAGCATGTTTCCAACTCAGGACCTTTACATTTGTTGTTTCCTCTGCCAGGGCTGCTCTTCCTAAGATCACCCCATATCTGACTCCTTTTGATAATTCAGATCTCTGCTCAAATGTTTCCTTGCCAGAAAGGTCTTTGCTAACCTCCCATTGCAACATGTTTGTGTTCCTCTCATTCTTCATCATAGTGGCAGGGCTAATTCACAACATAGCTGTTATTATGATTACTATAACTGGTTTATTCATGCTCTTATTATTATATGTCTTTATCATTATAATGCAAATTTCACAAGAGTAGTGAGATTATGTGTCTTATTTCTTGTTGCATCCCCAGTGATTTGAACAGTGCCTGGCTCATAGTAAGTCCTCAGTAAATAATTGGTGAATGAAGACTTCCAGTGCGCAGTTTGATATACACTTAAGGAGAAGGGTCAGAGGTGCAGAGAGAAGTTCACAAGTGTCAGCAGAAAGGTGATACCATACATCCTTGACATTAAGGAAACATTTTTCTCTTTTTAGTATTTCTGAAGTTAGAATGCCCCTTACAGTGAAGGTTTGTAAAGCTATTATTGACTCAGTGTCTTACAACTCATGACTTTTTAGAATCATGGAAAGATGGTATTTGAGGTATAAAATGTGACAAGAAAATGTGTCCAGAAGTAGAACCTTAGTGAACATATTTTCAAGTATTAAGTGAAAGGCTACCTGAGTAGTTAAGCCATGGTCTTAAGACCCCACATTTTTTTCTTTTTTAATGGAAACCAGGCTAATGAGAACCTATTAAATGAATTATGCAGGTGTGTGACTTCTTTAAACATCATTGAAACTTTTTTGATGAGTGAGGGGAGTAAAGATGGAAATTGGTGTGCTAGAAGATAGAGGTGAGTATCAATCACTGGAGATAAACTTTCTAGACTTCCAGGGGTTTCTGTAGGCCTTCTCTGTTGGGGAATAATATTGTTTTTCTCAGCCTTATCCAGAAAAAAAGTGATAAAATGCCAATGAAATGGGGTGAGCAGGGGCTGCACAGACGGTTGTAAAAATTGTGGCTCTGATGCTGAGGATTTTGTTTTGTTCTTAGAACACTTCTCCATTAACAACTTCCCTACAAACATCCCCAACCTCACTTTCTTGTGCCCATTCCCTATGGACTTTCCTCTGTGAAACCTGAGTTGAGCCACAGGTTTACTTGGAAATTAGCACAAGCCTGAATAATATACTGTTTATCTCCTGTCAATTGACTCCAGGCTGACTTGGAAGGAACTTTGAGGTGGAGTGCTGGAAAAACAAGTCCAGCAATTAACTGACTGGTAAACTGAAAGGGAAGTTTTTGCATAAGACTTAAAAGAGTTTTCTCTTTACTCCAAGAGAAAAAAATGGTTACTATATTTTTATTGAATTTATTGAATTTATTGAGGTGACATTGGTTAATATAATTATATAGGTTTCAGGTGTACAATTCTATAATATATCATCTGTGTATTGTATTGTGCACTCATCACCCCAAGTCAAGTCTCCTTCCATCATTATTTCTCCCCCACACCCTTATGTCCAAAAGGTATTTTCAGAGGCTTCTTTCCAAGCTCTGAGGAATTAAATACAAGTTAAAATGATACAGAATATGAAACATTTTTTGATGTTTTTTTATATCTTCCTCTCTTGAGGTAAAGTCCAGGCCTGGGAAATGCTTCTGTTGTCAGGTGCCATTGCCAGATGTCATTCTCTTCCCCAGCCATAACAGTGCTTGGGAAAATCTGCTTGAGCTTCGGTGCCAGAGCCAGTCATCACTCACACTGGGGAACTCCACATTTAGGTCCCAAGGAGAAGAGATTAGAACCCTCTGGATAGATTGGGGCAAGGTAAGCATGTTATTCTAGAATATAAAATTATCTTTGGACTTCAGAAAAACAGCAGAACATATTAGATCTCCTTAAACCTTTAAGATTATACCTACATCTTTCTTCCTAGGCTGGAAGAAGATCAACTTCCCAAGTGCCTAACTCCAAGCTGAGGAGGAGCTAAAAGTTTGGGTAGAAACCACATAAATCACTTGCATCGAGGTATCCTGGGACACAGTGAAAGAGCCAAGTGTAATACAAAAGGGAATGGCACAGATTACAGCTCACAGTTGACATTTTTCTTGCCTCAAGAACTTTAAATTCAAATCTTTAAAATTGTCCTGGCCAAGTAAGCTCTTTTGGCAGGCTGCAATCAAACTCTAGGCCACCAAACTCTTTACAACCTGACTGAAATATGGAAATATTGAATTAAAGCATTTTATTTTTTAAATGTATTTTTGTTAAATTTATTGGGGTGACACTGGTTAATAAAATTATATAGGTTTCAAATGTACAATTCTATAATATAATATTCAACTGTGTATTGTATTTTGTGTTCACCACCCTAAGTCAAATCTCCTTCCATCACCATTTATATCCCTCTTTACCCTCTTTTACCTCCCTCACCCCCTTTTACTCTGGTAATCACCATACTTTAGTCTGTGTCTATGAGTTGTTTTTTCTTCTTCTTAATCTTTTCATCTATTTCATCCAGCCCCCCAACTTCCCTCTACTCTGACAGTTGAATGAAAGCATTTTAAATGGAAACATTAGAAGCATGGTGGCAAGCACTGAAGTAGATAACATTGTGCAGTGGGAACTCCACCTCCCCATCACTCCTTGTGAACATCAAGTGGTGGTCATCACCTCACAGGGCTGGTTCTCATGCTCCTTGGAAGCATATCTTGGGACCTAGCTCCAATTGCAAATGTATTTCCTCTTTTAGGGAGAACTAGAATCTCTAGAATATCTAGCTTCTTGTTTAATTACATTCACAGAATGGATTGCACACTTGTCTGGACAAGAAACCAAACAAGCAAAATGCAACTGTTGGAAAATTAGACCTACCCAATGAGTTATGCCAGACATGTGAGCACATGCACTGGGATGCAATAGACAACTTTCTGTTCCCAAAATGCCTAGTGAAGACTTTCCTTGTCATAGATAGTCAGTACATGTTCTGGCCTCAGAATATGTTAAATAGAATGTCAGAATTGTCAGTGACAACATAGTCGAGCCTCCCATATTACAGATGGAAAAACTAGGTACAATGAAGGTAAGTGACTTGCCCAAGGTCAGATATAAGTGGTAGAGCAAAGGTGTGTGCTTAATTTGATGCTTGGAATGTCAGAGCTTTCAACGTTCTTAGTGATGTAGCCTATACTTCCCTCATTTTACAGAAATAGAAATAGAAGCCCAAGAATTGAAAGAGGTTTGCTCAAAGTCACACAACTAAATAATGGCTCAAATACACATTAGATACCAGTCTCCTGAACCATAAACAAATGCTATTTCCTCTACATTATTCTACTTCTTGGGTTCTGTTTGGAAACCTACAGGAATGGCAAAGGAATAAAATGAAGTTATTGAGATTGTTAATGTTCAATCCCTTAAACTGTTCCTGAGGTTATCCTAAAGGCCCTAACCCAAAATAAAGCTCTGAGTCACATGAGTTGGAGTCATTTCTCTATCTTTAATTTGTTTCTCTTGTTTCACTACCTACCTACTGGCTACCTTCTGCATGGTTACTAAGTGATAATGCCAACTTTGACCAATGAAAGTCTCTTCTAAGACTTCTGGCCAAGATGGAGGTATAGGTAGACACACTGTGCCTCCTCACACAACCAAAATAAGGACAACAAAATTTAGAAACAAATAAAACAACCAGAACTGGCAGAAAATTGAACTGTATGGAAGTCCAACAACCAAGGAGTTAAAATAGACACATTCATCCAGGCCAGTAGGAAGAGGAGAGTCAGGTGGCCAGGCAGAGAGGGGTCATGGCAAAAAAAAAAGGGATGGCTTGTGGACCCTGGGCATGCAAGATGCAGTGGATGAACCCCAGTGCTCAGGCGGTGGCTGGCTACCCCACCAGGTGCGGGGTAGCAGTGGGCAGACTCAGGGAGGCATGCAAGGTGGCTGGCTGGCCAGGAGGTCACACAGTCTGGATTTACCAGATAAACCTGGTTTATTTGCCCACAGATAAACCAGGTGAAACTAGGGAGAGAGACAGACAGCACAAGCCAAGGCTCCTGCATTGGAAAATAAAGCCTCAAAGCACCAATTGAAAACACCTGTGAGGGTTGAGGTGCTAGGAGATTCCCAACTTCACAGGAGAGTACGTTGGAGAGACCCACGGGGTCCTAGAGCATACACAAGCCCACCCACATGGTTATCAGCACCGGAAGGGCCCAGTTTGCCTGGGGGAAGCTGCAGAAGGGACTGAAATCCAGCAGAGAGTGGAACAAGTGCCATTATTCCCTCTCTGACCCCTACCCCACATACAGCATCAAAACCCAGCCACTGGGTTGCCCCACCTGGTGAACACCTAAGGCTCTGCCCCTCATATGTAACAGGTGCATTGAGGCAAAAAAAAAAAAAAGGCCCAAATGGAAAAATAGATCAAAGCTCCTGAACAAATACAACTAAGCAATGAAGAGATAGCAAACCTATCAGATACACAGCTCAAAGCACTGGTGATCAGGAAGCTCACAGAATTGGTTGAATTTAGTCACAAATTAGAAGAAAAAATGAAGGCTATGCTAAGTGAAATAAAGAAAAATGTACAGGGAACCAATAGTGATGGGAAGAAAACTGGGACTCAGCAATAGGGTGGACCAGAAGGAAGAAAGAAACATTCAACCAGAAGAGAATGAAGAAACAAAAATTCAAAAAAATGAGGAGAGGCTTAGGAACTTCTAGGACATCTTTAAACATTCCAAGATCCAAATTATAGGAGTTCCAGAAGGGGAAGAGCAAGAGCAACAAGTGGAAAAGTTATTTGAACAAATAATAAAGGACAACTTCCCCAATCTGGCAAAGGAAATAGACATCCAGGAAGCCCAAGAAGCTCAGAGAATCCCAAAGAGGTTAGACCCAAGGAGGAACACACCAAGGCACATCATAATTACATTAGCCAAGATAAAAATGAAGGAGAGAATCCTTGTAGCAGCAAGAGATAAGGACACAGTCACCTACAAAAGACTTCCCATCAGACTGTCAGCTGATTTCTCAGAAGAGACCTTACAGGCAAGAAGGGGCTGGAAAGAAGTATTCCAAGTCATGAAAGGCAAGGACCTACATCCAAGATTGTTCTATCCAAAAAAGCTATCATTTAGAATGGAAGGGCAGATAAAGTGCTTCTCAGATAAGGTCAAGTTTAAGGAGTTCATCATCACCAAGCCCTTATTATATGAAATGTTAAAGGGACTTATCTAAAAAAAAATAAGATAAAAAATATGAACATGTTTTTGCTGTTATATGAAATGTTAAAGGGACTTAGAAAAAGAAGATTGAAAATATGAACATGAAAATATAAACAGTAAAATGACAGCAAACTCACAGTTATTAACAACCACACCTAAAACAAAAGCAAAAGTAAACTAAGCAAACAACTAGAACGGAACAAAACCACAGAAATGGAGATCACATGGAGGGTTAGCAACGGGGGAGTAGGAAAGTGAGAGAGGGGGAAAAGTACAGAGAATAAGTAGCATAGATGGTAGGTAGAAAATAGACGGGGAGGGCAGGGATAGTATGGGAAATGTAGAAGCTAAAGAACTTAGACACTTGGACATAAACTAAAGGGGGGAATGTGGGTGAAAGAGGGTGTGCAGGGTGGAGGGGAATGGAAGGGGGGAAGTGGGACAACTGTAATAGCATAATAAATAAAATATTTGTTAAGTCTGTTCTAATAACATAACTAAGCCCTGGGTCCCTTATATTGGAACTGATGTGACTGAGAGTGACTGAGGGTGGAAAGAAGAGCTTGGGGTGTGAGAGAATATGAGGGTCACTTGCTAGAGTATTGTGAACTGCTCCCCACCCTCTCTGCTATGCTTCCTCTGCTCATGGATAGGGCAGGAAGGAAGTTAGGCATAGAACACTCTTAGAGAAACCACCTAAGGTATGCATGCACCTCAACAGAAGGAAGGAGAGACTTGCAAGCAGGACTAGGATGAGCATTAATGTTCTAAGAAAGTCTGATGGGAAAATATGAATAAAGTTCATTCTAAAAGCATCAAAAACAGCCTCAACTGACAACATCTAGCCAACTGTTTGTGGTAGACACTGAAAGCTGTTTTGTCTTTAACAATTTTGCACATGTCATAGCCACACTTTTTCTGAGTAACTAGCTTTATTCAGGACCCTGTTCCTCTAAGCATACAAAATGAAAATCCTGCACCATTTAAAATAGTAGAGTACATAGGAGTGAGATTTATTTTCAACTAAGCCAAAGTCTTAGCAACAATCTCTCCTTAGTCCAGAATCTAGAATCTAGAACAAAGCATTACATTGTCATGTGCATTCTGCTTCATATACAGGGAATTATGAAGAGCAAACACCACATCATCAACAGTAAAGACTGAGGTATCTGTAACTAATAAATAGCAGAGCCTTTTCAAATACAGAGAGTTTCACCTTCCATCTTACTACCAGTCTCATCTGTTATCTTACCAACTTTTTAAGACTAAGGAGACCTGCCCTCTCAGGTTGATAATGTGGAAAGAAAGCAATATTTAACAAAAATGAATTGGAAGAATTAACATCATCAAAATGTCTATACTACCCAAAGCAATTTACAGATTCAATGCAATACCTATTAAAGTACCAATGGCTTATTTCACAGACATAGAGCAAACACTTCAGAAATTTATATGGAACCATAAATGACCCTGAATAGCTGCTGCACTTTTGAAAAAGAAGAGCAAAGTAGAAGGGATCACAATACCTGATACTAAACTGTATTACAAGGCCACTGTACTCAAAACAGCCTGGTACTTGCACAAAAACAGACACATAGATCAATAGAACAGAATAGAACACCCAGAAATAAACCCAAGTCTCTATGGTCAATTAATATTTGATGAAGTGGGCAGCAACATAAAATGTAGTAACAATAGCCTCTTCAACAAATGGTGTTGGGAGTACTGGACAGCTACATGTAAAAAAATGAAACTCGAGCACCAACTTGCACCATACACAAAAATAAATTAAAGGTGGATAAAAGATTTAAATATAAGCTGGAACACCATTAAAGTCATAGAGGAGAACATAAGCAGGAAAATCTCAGATATTTCACGCAGCAACATTTTTACTGATATGTCCCCTAGAGCAAGGGACATAAAGGAAAAAATAAACAAATGGAATCTCATCAAAATAAAAAGCTTCTGCATGGCCAAAGAAAATAGCATTAAAACAAAAAGTGGACCAACTATATGGGAAAACATATTTGGCAATGATACCTCAGACAATGGTTTAATCTCCAAAATATATAAAGAAATTGTACAAATCCACTCTAAGAAGGCAAGCAATCCAATTAAAAAATGGGCAAAGGACTTGAATAGACACTTCTCCAAAGAGGACATACAGAGGATTCAGAGACACATGAAAAGATGCTCAGTATTGCTAGCTATCAGAGAGATGCAAATTAAAACTACAGTGAGATACCACTTCACACCGGTAAGAATGGCCATCATAAACCAAGCAACAAACAAGTGTTGGAGAGGATGTGGAGAAAAGGGGACCTTAGTACACTGTTGGTGGGATTGTAGACTGGTACAACCACTATGGAAAACAGTATGGAATTTTCTCAGAAAACTAAAAATGGAACTGCCTTTTGACCCAGCAATTCCACTGCTAGGATTATACCCTAAGAACACAGAAACACCAAGCCAAAAGAACCTATGCACCCCAATGTTCATAGCAGCACAATTTACAATAGCCAAGAGCTGGAAGCAACCTAGGTGCCCATCAGTAAACGAATGGATCAAAAAACTATGGTACATTTACACAATGGAATTCTATGCAGCAGAAAGAAAGAAGGAGCTCCTACCCTTTGTAATGGCATGAATGGACTGGAAAGCATTATGCTAAGTGAAATAAGGCAGGCGGTGAAAGACAAATACCATATGATCTCACCTTTAACAGGAGCCTAAACAAGAAAACAAACAAGCAAGCAAAATATAACCAAAGACATTGAAATAGAAAACAGGCTGAGTAACCAGAAGGTAGAGAGGAGGGAATTTCAGGTGGAAAAAGGAAGGGGTCACAGGAACAAATATAAAGGACACATGGACAAAAACTAAGGAGGGTGGAAATGGGAGGGAGGTGAGGAGCACTGTGGAGGGGTGGACTGGGATGGGAGTAAAAGACAGAAAACTGTACTTGAACAACAACTACAATAATAAATAAGTAAGTAAGTAAGTAAGTAAGTAAGTAAGTAAGTAAGTAAATAAATAAATAAAGCATTAGGCACCAATGGTAGAATTTCAGGTTCTGAGCTCTTAGTGGACAGAGATTTAGAGGGTTGGAAATCATGTTTGGTACTGTACTTCTCTGGTCATGAAGGTGAAACATCATGTCACGATGTCACTCATTACTCTTGGCATATTTTGCTTTAAGTAACATCTTGTGATGATTTGCAATGAGAGCTAATTTCTAACTAGTAGCCTATCATAAGCATACTCAGATTTGAGAAGATGGTACCCATGGGTTTTCCGTTCAGCTCAATCAAAGTCCATTTCTGATGGAAGTCCGTGATCTCCCTCTTTTCATTCCAATTTTCCCAGTTCCATCCTTCAGGCTTTTCAATAGTCTGAAACTTTCCACATGGTAAAGGACAGGAATTCTTCATTACAGAGGATTTGTGATGGTGGGTCCTTCCATCTAATGGCTCCTTCAATATCCTTTAGGAGCAGGCTTGGGTCTTTCAGAGCCTTTAGCATAGGGAAGCCATGTTAATATTGAATTGTCTGTGCTTCTTGCTACTGTTGAACTATTCTTGATGGCAAGAATTTGATATATCATCATGCTAAATGCTCTTCCTCCACTAGAAGTAAGGAGAAAAAAGTGAAGAGAATTGAAGAGAAAGAATCCTGCCCCACTTATATCAATGTTGTCTGTCTTTTATACTAGACTATTTCCTAGAGGGCATGGACCATGTCTACAGTAGTAAAAACATTATAGCTCAACAACATTTTGGCAGAGAATGAGTAAACACATGAATGAATATTCCATAAGACCACTTCTTTGTTAAGACTGGTTGCAAGGAAAATCATCTTTGTAAATGGATTCACAAAACATCCCAAAAGAGAGAATGAAGTAAAGTATTTATTCTTGCCATCTGTAAAATCTCGAGACATGGAAATTGTGGTCTGTGTGTCTGCATTTTAAGTATGACAAAGCCAGTGTCTGACTTCTGCATGATTTTTGGAGATTAGTTTATGTTTTCTAGTTATCTAGAAGCTTCATTTCACTTGCCAGTCCTTGCTATAATAATCTCATTAATCTTCATCAAATGTCTCTAATTCTTATATCAGCCCAGATTCCTTTTTAAACCTAGACAATTTCAGGCCACCCCTCTATACCCAACTGTATTGATTTTCCATTCCTTTTATTACAAGTTAAGACTAACCTGGTGGGTTAAAAAACACAAATTTACTATCTTAGATTTCTGAAGATCAGAAGTCCAAAATGGGTCTCACTGGGCTAAAATCAAGGTGTTGGCAGGATTGTGTTCCTTTTGGGTGCTCTAAGTAGAGCATCTAATTCCTTGCTTTCTCCAGCTTCTAGAACTTTCCCCTTACCCTTGTGATTGCATTGAACCTACCCTAATAATTCAGGATAATCCCAAGGTCCTTAACTTCATCACATCTACATATGCAAAACCTCTTTAGCTATGTAAGGCAAGGTATTCACAGATTCAAAGGATTAGGGCATGAACATCTTTGTGTGGGGTTGGGGTGGGGGCAACATTCTACCTACCACATCAAATTCAAGATTATTTCATTTTCAAAGATGTTATAGATTTTCATAATGTTCCATGATCTATTTTTGTTCCACATTATTGTATAAATATGAGTACCACTCTGTTTGGCAATTAACTGTGCTTTAGTTAGTCCATATACAAACATTTACTCAATTCCTTAAGTCAAATAGTATTTATTGCCTTGTATGTTTACTCCATGCTAGTTACTCTTCTAGGTCCTGGGAGGAAGATATGACCCTTGTCTTAAAGGAGCTCACTGTTCAGAGAGGGAGGCAAATATATAAACAAAGAAATACAAGAAGGTGTTTAAAGAGCAAAGATAGAATATATGTAAGATACAATTAGGTTCAAAGGAGAGCATCATTGGTTCTACCTAAGGAATGACCTCATGCAGGAAGTAGTCTTTCAGATAGATGAGCAGGTGATGGCCAGGCACAAAGACAGACCAAAGGGGATTCTTTGAATAAAGGGAACAGTGACTTCATACTGTAGGAGACCATTCTGCTCTGCATGGGCCCAGCTCCCACTTGGAGATGCACAGGACCCATGCCCACAGATAGGCTCTCCCATGGGTAATCAGGCCTGCAATATGCCTAGGCTGCCTTGAGTCTTGCTTTTTGCTAAAAACTCACTCACCCGGATTTGTGACAAACATTTACTGAAAAGTAACTTCCTAAAATCCATGCTAAACTTTCCAAGGACAAGTGTTACCGGTTCAACCACTCTTGCCTTTTCATTTCCAAATATCCCTCTTCTGTGATGTGATTACCAGCATCCTCTCCTTTGTTTTCTGTATAAGGTAACCATGTAAAGCGAACCTGTGCACAGCTAATGAGGATCTTCATGTAATGTGCCCAGTAAGACAATAAAAGCTCATCAGAGCAAGGGTTGAGGCTTTTGCTCCCCTTGAGTGAAAAGCCATGCTGTCCCTTTTCCTCCACCGGACTTGGTAGTCCATGTGAATGTCTGACTTCATCCATAATGATGCGGACACTGCAGGCCAGCACCTGCATCATCATACCTGTTTAATCTTCTCCCTTTAGCTTCTTTGTGAGCTTCTTGAAGTCAGGGATGCTGTTTTATTTCTCCTCCATATATCACTTGGGATTTAGTATAGGTGGGAATATAGAAGACATTGAATAAAAATTGTGGGTCAATAAATTCTGAAGGTGGCTCTCCGCATAAATAACTACAAAAGTGGACAAAATAATAGGAGGGGCACAAAAAAAGCAGAATTCTCTTCTGGAGGGCAGGACCCTTGTAGTACAGGCTTCTCCCACTAGGTGAGTACTCTAGAAACCCATCTGTATCAGTGTACCAGCTGGCATTGTTTTGAGACAGTGCATTCAGCTTCCATGAATTTTTTTTCAAGACTTCCAATACATTTTCCCATTTCATGATGGGTGATTTAGGAGAGCACTTGCCCACACTGCCCTGAGTGTTAATTTCTATAAACTACAGCCATTCAATTTGTCTTTTTAATAGCTGTGTAGATAAGTTGAGGAGTTGGTCAGAGTTTGGCCAGGGTGTAAGCATTAAGGTTGAACAAGAGCAAGTGCTGGTGTTTACAGTAGCAGTTGGTGAAGGCCAGGTTAAGAATACGGAAAAGTTGTATGTTTTGAAAATCAGGTAGTTAAGTGGTCAAAACCAACTAAGATGAAGTTCAAAAGTAGTGATTATTTAGTTGCTTAGCAAAGAGTCAGTGGAGGAACAGGGATGAACACTAAAAGGCAGATTCCAGCATATGGACTAAGGCGCAAGGTCAAAATGATATATGTAGAAGCATATTTACCATGTAACTAATAGACCTTAAAGCTTCAGGGACCCTTATTTATACAAGACCCTGGAAATAGCCCTGACCCTTGCTATTCACAACATTGTATGTTTTTGTAAATTTTTCAAAAGTAAAATATTTTGCCATGGCTGGTGTGGCTTAGTGGATTGAGTGCTGGCCTGTGAACCCAAGGGTTGCTGGTTTAATTCCCAGTTGGGGCATGTGTCTGGGTTGTGGGCCAGGTCTCTGGTGGGGGTGAGAGGCAATTATATATTGATGTTTCTCTCGCTCTCTTTCTCCTCCCCTTCCCCTCTCTCTCAAAAAAAGTAAATAAACAATTTTTTAGAAAAAGTAAAAAATTTTTAATTAGCTGATTTATAGTTAATTATATTAATTATAGTTAATATAATTAACTATAGTTAATTATAGTTAATATATAGTTAATATATTTATTAACTATATATTAATATAGTTAATAAATATAGTTAATAACTATAGTTATTAACTATAACTATAACTATTAAATATAGTTATTAACTATATAAATATAGTTAATAACTATTAATATATAGTTAATATATAGTTAATATAGTTAATATATTAACTATATAGTTAATATAGTTAATATAATATAACTATTAATTATAGTTCCATTTTCAGCTTTCTATCATACTTCCCTTTATATTGAGTAGTGTTGGAGTAGCCACAGGGAAGTTTAGGATACCTGCATCATGCCTGCACCCAGTGGAATCTTTTCTAAGTATGTCCAATGTTAAAGGAAGGAAACTAGGGAAATCAAGGGAGAACTATCAAACCCTGAACTACTATGATACAGTTCTTTTTGGAGTATATACCAAAGCTCATTCTAAAAAAAATTGTAAGAGGCTGCAGCCAAAGGAGACATGAGTTTGGCAATCTGAAGAGACAAAGTGTTGATCAGCATGAAGTCTAAGTGGTAAGCTACACCTTTTCTTCTCTCTCTCTCTCTCTTTTTTTTAGGCACAGGACCTGTATTCTGTATGTGTTATGAATGTAGCACATGGATGTATAGGGTTTGAAGTTAGGTGAACTGTTTGGAATAAACTTAAGTGTCAGAACTCCAGCTGTATTAATGAAGAAGCTTTAGAAGAGCTTTCCTTAAAGATGGACTTCTGCTTCTGGTTAAGATGAGTAAAAAAAAATGAGATTTTATATGAAATGACCAGAAATAGATGAAAATATTTAAAAAATACTTTGAGACACCAGACATTGGGAAATAAAAAGTAGTAACCTCTGAAATATAGAAAATAAATACAGTGAGCCCTATGATTGCCCCAGTTTCCTACCTTGAAAGGTCTTTCAGGTCATGGTACAGGAAGGGGAGACCCAGGCAGAACCTGACAGACTCCTTGAGTTGAGGAGATAGAATTGATAACATGGGAATATATTATAATTCTCAGAACAGAGCAGCAGAGAGTAAAGGGTTGTATATAGAGATAACTCTAGATATCTACAGAGGGTTCCTCAATACTACTCACTGAGTACTAAACAATAACTGTGAAAAAAACTAGCTGATGTTGGAGAAAGTACCACTCTGCAGGATCAGAAGCAACTGTGCTTTAGCACATACACAGAGCCAGGATAGTGCATATTCCCAACCAGCCTGGTTAGAAAACCTCAGGATTCCAGGAAATTGGATTGAGTACTCAGAAAGGCCTTCTCTCAGTTAAGGAAATAGACTGAACACTATTTCAGACCTTCCTAACAGATTATGAAGACTAGGTTTTGAAAGGATCAAATAGTTTCCAGGTAATTTAACTGCATCTCAGAACAAAAGTTTACATTATAGGAATACAAAAATATCTCACATGCAATGAGATACAAGTCACAATGGCTAGTATCCAATAAAAGAATACCAGGTATGCAAAAAGACAGGAAAATATGACCCAAGGTGAGGAGAATAAATGTGTTAGAATTAGCAAAAAAAAAGTCATAAAAAATGTTATTACAACTGTATTTAATATGTTTAAAAAGTTGAGTAGAGACAGGGAAGATGTAAAAGAGCCAAATTGAACTGCTAGAGATGGTAACTACAATGTCTGGGGATCCGAGTTGGTGGTGGAGCAGGTAGAAGCTACTCTAACCTCCTCCAAAGACAAAACTGGAATTACAACTAAATTAAAGAAAAATCACCCTGAATAACCGATAGAACACTAGCTGGAGAGAAGCCTTACAACCATGGACAGACAGAGGAAACCAGTTCACCACAACATGACCGATAAAGAGTGTGGAAGAGGTGTGAGAGGGCTGGCTGGGATTCCACTGGCAGCAGCTAAAGTTCCAGACAGACATTCCAGTGGCCCAGGAGTGCCCCCTGAGAAGTGTGAGGTCTAAACCCCAAGCCAGGCTCCCCAGACTAAAGCACCAGAACCAGGAAAGGAACACAAATAACATCCAATGTAAAAAGCAGTAGGGTTTCTGTCCACCAGGGGGAGATGGCTAGAGATTCAGAGAGACTATTAAAGGGACAATGCACAAAATATTATTCATAGCCTCTTACCTTGGGCTCCAGCAGAGGGAGGGCAGAGTAGACTACAGATATGTGAGGAGAGTCTGGAGCTGGTGTCTCTGGGGAGAAAGAGCTCCAGCAGAGGGAGGGCAGAGTAGACTACAGATATGTGAGGAGAGTCTGGAGCTGGTGTCTCTGGGGAGAAAGAGCTGAAGGGTCATACGCCAGAATCCCTGCTCAGTCACTCCCATACTGCAGAACCCATCTTTCTCGGGCAGAGCACTCCCCTTCAAGCAGCATCAGCCCGAGGGCAAGGAATAGCTACACCTGCAGGAATCCCTCTCATCCTACTTTGTGGAGCTTAAGCAAGGTTGCTAATGAGTGCAGATGAAGGCACTTTTGGTGATTAAGCTTAAAAGAAAATCTTCAGCCAAAGGCAGAATGCTGGGAGCTTTGCGACTTTAGCTGACCCTGCCCCAGGCCCAGTGCTGGTAAAAGCCACTCTTGGTGCACAGCCTGGTTCCTTCTGCACATACCCAGGCCCAGCAGAAGGAGCCACAAGCTGTGAATCACTGATAGCTCCAAACAGATTGTCCAGGGCCAGTCACAGGCACTGTCTGATATAGTTTTCTTTGCATACCCATCTAATACATAGAAACAAACACAGAAAGGCAGCCCAAATGAGAAGAACAAGAGAATTCTCCAGAAGAAGAGGCAAATGAAATGGAGGCAACCAATTTATCAGATATAGAGTTTAGATTAAGGATTATAAGGATACACAATAGCATGAAAAAAAGGCATAGAAACCATAAAAAGGACTAGTCAGAAATAAAGACTGCAATATCTGAAATATAATACATGGGAAGGAATAAACAGTAGGCTAGATGAAACAGAGGATCAAATCAGCTATTTGGAAGACAAGGTAGAAAAAAACAACTAAACAGAGCAACAACAAAAAAAATTAAAAAATGAGGAGAGCTTAAGAAACCTTTGGGACAACATGAAGTGCAACAACATCCACATCATGAAATACAAGGAAGAGAATAGAGTGAGCAAGGGATTGAGACTTTATTTGAAGGAATAATGACCAAAAACAACCCTAATCTGGTGAACAAAAAAGACACACCAGCCTGGGAAGCACAGAGAGCACTAAACAAAATGGTCCCAAAGAAGCCTACATCAAGCACATCATAATTAAAATGGCAAAACTTAAAGACAGGAGAGAATCTTAAAAACCACACGAGAAAAAAACAGTTACCTACAAAGGAGCATGAATTAAACTGTCATCTGATTTGTCAACAGAAACTTTTTAGGACAGAAGGGATTGGCATGAAAAATTCAAGGTGATGAAAAGCAAGGGCCTACAACCAAGGCTACCTTACTCAGCAAGGATATTATTTAAAATTGAAGGGGAACTTAAGAGCTTCTCAGACAAGAAACAGCCAAAGGAGTTTGTAAACACCAAACCAGTACTGCAAGAAATGTTAAAGGGCTTGGTTTAAGAAGAAGAAGAAAATGAAACAAGAAAATAGTTACAGATAAAATGGTAATAAATATATATCTATCAATAATCACCATAAATGTAAATGGCTTCAATGCTCCACTCAAAAAACATAGGGTAGCTGAATGGATAAGAAAACAAGACCCATATATATATGCTGTCTCCAAGAGACCTACCTCAGATCAAAAGACAGACACAGACTAAAAGTAAGGGGATGGAAAAAGATATTTCATGCAAATGGAAAGGAAAATAAAGCTGAAGTCGCAATACTTATACCCAACAAAATAGACTTTAAAACCAAGACTGTAGTAAGAGACAAAGAAGGACACTACATAATGATAAAAGAGACAATCAAAGAAGAGTCTATAACCTTAGTAAATGTTTATGCACCCAGCATAGGAGCACCCAAGTATGTGAAACGAATCTTGATAGACATAAAGGGAGAGATTGACAGGAATACAGTCAGAGTAGGGGATTTTAACATCTCATTGACTTCAATGGATAGATCTTCCAGACAGAAAATCAACAAGGACATGGTAGCCATAAATGATACACTAGATCAAATGTACTTATTTAATATTTTCAGAGCATTTCAACCCAAAGCAGTAGTATATACATACTTTTTATTTTTTAAAGTTTTTTATTTATTTATTTTTAGGGAGGGAAAAGGAGAGGACAGAAACATCAATGTGTGGTTGCATCTCATGCACCCCCCCACTGGGGACCTGGCCTACAACCCAGGCATGTGTCCTAGACTGGGAATCAAACCAATGACCCTTTGGTTTGCAGGCCAGCACTCAATCCACCGAGCCACACCAGCCAGGGATATACATACTTTTTAAGTGCACATGGAATGTTTCCTAGGATAGACCACATGTTAGGACACAAAACAAGTCTGAAAAAATTTAGAAGTTTGAAATCATATCGAGCATCTTCTCTAACCACAATGCTATGAAACTAGAAGTCAATCACAAGAAGAACACCAGAAAGTGCATAAATACATGGAAGCTAAATACCATGTTATTAAACAATGAATGAGTCAACAAGATCAAGGGAGAAATCAAAAGATACCTTGAAAAAATTGAAAATGAGAATGAAATGAAAATGTGTCCCAAAATCTATGGGACACAAGGAAAGCAAGCGTAAGAGAGGTCTATCTCAAGAAACAAGAAAAATAAACAATCTAATTTTATGCCTAAAGGAACCTGAAAAAGAACAACAAACAAACCCCAAAGTGAGTAGAAGGAAGGAAATTACAAAGATCAGAGCAGAAATAAATGCAAGAGTCTAAAAAAATATACAAAAGGTCAATGAATTCTAGAGCTCATTTTTTTGAAAAGTGAAAAAAGATTGACAAACCTTTAATCAGTCACCAGAAAAAAAAAAGAGAGGACCCAAATAAATAAAATCAGAAATGAAAGAAGTGAAATAACAACTGACACCAAAGAAATACAAAAGATTGCAAGAAAATATTATGAACAACTATAATATATGCCAACAAATTGGACAACTGGGGTGAAATGGATAAATTCCTAGAAATATATAATCTTCTAAAAATAATTCAGGATGAATCAGAGAATCTGAATGGGCATATTATACCTAGTGAAATTGAAGCAGTAATCAAAATCCTCCCAACAAACAAAAGCCCTGGACCAAATGGCTTCACAGGTGAGTTTGACCAAACATTCCAGGAAGAACTAACACCTCTCCTTCTCAAACTACTTCAAAAAATTCAAGAGGACAGAAGATTCCTAAGCTAATTTTTAAAAGCCAGCATTATACTAATTCCAAAAACCACATAAAGACACTACAAAGAAAGAAAATTATAGGCCAGTATCCCTAATGAACATAGATGCTAAAATTCTCAGCAAAATATTAGCACACCAAATACAGCAATACATGAAAATGATCATAAGCCATGGTCAAGTGGGATCTATTCCTGGAATGCAAGGTTGATAAAGCATTCACAAATCAATAAACTTGATACATTACATAAACAAAATGAAGGATACAAACCACAAGCCCTGGCTGGTGTAGCTCAGTAGATTGAGTGCTGGCCTGAGAACCAAATAGTCACTGGCTCGAGCCCCAGTCAGTGCACATTCTTAGGTTGCAGGCCAGGTCCCCAGTAGGGGGTGTGTGAGAGGCAACTGCACATTGATGTTTCTCTCCCTCTCTTTCTCCCTCTCTTCCCCTCTCTAAAAATAAATAAATAAAATATTTTTAAAAACACATGGTCATATCAACAGATGCAGAAAAAGCATTTGATAAAATTTAGCACCCACTTATGATCAAAACTCTCATCAAAGTGGGAATAGAGGGAACATATTAAACATAATAGAGGCCATATACGATAAACCCACTGCCAGCATCATACTCAATGTGCCAAAACTATAAGCATTCCTCTTAAGATCAGGAACAAGACAGTGATGTCTGCTTTCACCTCTCTTACTCAACATAGTACTTGGAATTTCTAGCCATAGCAATCATATAAGAAGAAGAAATAAAACTCATCCAAATTAGAAAGGAAGAAGTAAAACTGTCCTTTTTATTTATATTTATTTATTTATTTATTTATTTTCTCATACTTTTATGTTTATAATACACATATACTTTTCACATAATTGTGGCAAAAGTGTACAGTTTAGAGGTAAAACTGTCTTCATTTACAGACAACATATTGTACATACAGAACCCCAAAGATTCCACCAAGAAACTGAGAACTGATAAATGAATTAAGCAAAGTAGCAGGATACAAAATTAATATTCAGAAATCAGCTGCATTTTTATATGCCAATAATGAACTAACAGAAAGGTAAACTAAGAAAACAATCCCATTCTCAATTGCTTCAAAAAGAATAAAATACCCAGGAAAAAGTGTAACCAAGGATATAAAAGCCCTGTATTCAGAAAATTATAAGGCACTGAAGAAAGAAATTCAAGAAGATGCAAGTAAGTGGAAGCACATATGATGTTCATGGATAGAAATAATTAACATCATCAAAAATTACAATGTCTAAAATGAAAAATGCCCTGGATTAGGGTTAATGGCAGAGTAAACACTGCAGAAGAGAAGATTATTGAATGTGAAGACATATCCATAGAAACTATCCAAAATGAAACAGAGAAAGAAAAAATTAATGAATAGAGCATCATTGAGCTTGGGGCTACACTAAGTAGCCTAATATGCAATGTAAGCAGAACTTCAGGGGGTAGGGGCAGAAAAAAGATTTGGGGAACTTATGGCTGAAATTTTTGAACATTTGAAGATAACTATAACTCACAGATCTAAGAAGCTCAATGAGTATGTGAAGTATGAAGAAAACTAGAGCAGGACACATCATAAACAAATTGCTCAAAAGCATTAATAAAGAGAAAATCTGTAAAAACAGAGAAAAGAAACATGTTATATACAGAAGAACAAAAATATAGATGACAAGATTGGAAATTATGCAAGTGGGAACACAGTGGATGAACATCTTATTAGAAGGTGGGAATTAAATCCAATAAACATTGAAAGATCTATCTCAGTGATGTTTCTAGGATTTCAGTGCTTTGGGATATGTCAAGATATCCTTTCTAAGGAGAAGAATAAGGTGTTGCATCTGGCATGTCACACAACCCCATAAGAGGCACAATACCTAGTGAGCTTTCTCAGATATTGGCAGTGACATATTCCTCATTCGGATGTGTTACTCCAGCCTATTTACCAAGTGGCCTGAAAAGCTGCTATTTTTAGTGAAGTCTAGAACATGAGACGGATCTGCAACAAGTCCATGCTGCTGTGAAAGCTGCTCTGTCACTTGGGTCATATGATCCAGCAGGTCCAATGCTATTTGAAGTGTCAGTAGAAATTGAGATCCTGTTTGGAGCCTTTGACAAATATCAATTGGTGAATTACACCATAGACTCTTAATATTTTGGAATGAAGCCATGTTATCCTCTACAGATAACCACTCTCCTTTTGAGAAAGAGTGCTTGGCCTACTACTAGGCCTCAGTAAATACTGAATGTTAAACCATGGGCTGCCTAAGTTACCATGCCAACTGTGCTGCCCATCATGAATTGGGTTTTATCTGAGCCATCAGGCCATAAAATTGAGACTGTAAAGAAGCACTCTATCACCAAAGGGAAGTGATGTATACATGATTGGGCCTCAGTAAACCTTGAAGGTGCAAGTAAATTATATAAAGAAGTGGCCCAGATATCCATGGTCCTCACCCCTGCTACACTACCTTCCCTCTCCCACTCTTCATCCATGGCCCTTGGGGAGTTCCGTATGATCAGTTGATAAAGGAAGAGAAGACTCAGGCCTTTTTCAAATGTTATTGCATTATGTGCAGCCACTATCCAAAAGTGGACACCTGCAGCACTCAGCCACTTTGAGCTCCTCGTGCTTCTGAGTCAAAAGCACAGATGAGAGTTACTATACTGGTTGGAGTGATTGATCCTGACTACCAAAGGAAATTGGACTATTACTCCATATGGAGGTAAGGAAGAATATGTCAGGAATACAGGAAATCCTTTAGCGTGTCTCAGTATTAACATATCCTGTGATTAAGGTCAATGCAGAACGACAGCAACCCAATACAGGCATAATTAATAGTGGCCCAAGCCATTCAGGAAGGAATATTTGGGTCACCTCACCAGGTAAAAAACCACAACCAGCTGAGGTTCTTGCTGAAGGAAAAGGTAATGTGGAATAAATAGTAGAAGAAGGTTTTTATAAATACCAGCTATGACTGCATGACAAGTTTCTGTCCTTATTTTCATATAAATGTTTGTACATGTTTGCACATACATATACACACATGCACAGAAACATATAAAGCAAATATCTTTGTTTGAGAGGGCAGGAGAGAGAGAGAGAAGTTGGAAATTGGTTATTCTGTTAGGCCAGACACCTTTCTTGGCACCATCTCCTTTTTCTATTGATGAACCAGCCCCTAATTATCCAGCTATATGGTAAGCTCATTCATGATAATGGTTGATGGATGGCATAAATAGGGATTTCAGATTGAAGGATATGATGGGTCTAGACTAAGGAACCATGCTCAGCCATTCAATTTACACCTATATATCAATTTCAAAACAAAGTTGAAGAAAGATGACAGTTAGATCACATAATAGTAGCTACCATTTCCCCAGCCTTTAAAAAGTTCCTTTAGCTATTTTATATCTAGTCTCTTACCTGAGTTACACTCAATCTCTGTGAGACAAAGCAAGACAGGGATTTTTACTGTCAATTGAAAATTAAGATTAGAAGGGTTGAGTGGTAGCAAGTATGTAGCAAAGAAGGAACATTAAGATCAGTTTCCTGCTATACCATGTGCCCTTGTCCATGACAATCTTGGCTTGATTATTTTCAGGTAAAGGCTACTCAAAGTCTTTCAGGTCCCAAGAATGTAATTCTTTATTATGTTAACATCACTGCATCTCTTTCCCTTGCTCCCCCATTTTGATTTATACCCTATTTGCCTCACAGGCACCAATACGACTTCTTTATTTTTAGTTACTTTACTTTTTTGCCACCTATCTCAGTGGCATCTGAATGGTTAATCAGTCTAGATACCACTGCTGAGGAGATACCTCAGAATCAGTCTGCTCCCTGATTTGGAAATTGCTTTTCTAATTTGATGGGTAGATATTTGTCCTTTTGGTATTTAGGGCTAAGCTGATTCATGGTGATATGCAATCTTTTTTAGTAGTGGAACCCTTCACTTAAATGAACTGTGTAGAATTACAATGTATAAAATAGGAAAAAGTGGAGTTGCTTGGATAAGGGGATAAAGAGGAGAGAATAATTCCCTTGATGAGACTTGAGGCATTTTCATTAAGCCCTGGAGCCTACAAGACTCATAGTTCAAAAGCCAGCAGTGAACAGGTATAGAGAGTACCTGAAATTATTTTTTCAACTTTGTTAAGTCATAATTGAGAAGTAGACATTGTATACATTTAAGATGTCTAACATATTTAGATATCTGTATATGTTGTTAAATGATCACCGCAATCAAGTTAATTAATATATCCATGAACTCACAGTTACCATTTTTCTTTCTTCTCCTTCCCTTTCCTCTCCTTTTCCTTTTCTTTCCTTTTCCTTTCTCTCCCTTTTCTCCCTTCCCTTCCCTTCCTTCCTTCCTTCCTTCCTTCCTTCCTTCCTTCCTTCCTTCCTTCCTTCTTCTCTCTTTCTTCCTCTCTCTCTTTCCTCCCCTCCCCTCCCCTCCCCCTCTCCTCCCCTCTCCCCTCCCATCC
>PVKM010001227.1:33134-82562 GCA_004027735.1 Carollia perspicillata | reverse complement strand
CTAGTCTCTCAAGGGAGAAAGGCCCAGAGCCTCTTCTTCAATGGCTTTTTATTAGGTTTGTAACATCCAGGGATACAGGTAAAGATCATCAATCAATGTCAAGTGGCAAGGATCAAACAACAGATAACATATCAAAGAAATCTGAGGGCTTAACCTGAGTCAGTGTCTGTCAGGTAAGAGGGTCACAAAAAACTTTAGGAGACACTCTCATTTTCTGCCCGGACCCTTATCATATGGATGAAAGCACTGTTAGCAAAGCAGGCTTCACAGGACTTTACCAATTCTTTCTTATGCCCCATCACCCTGGAACCGTTCTAGCCAGCATAGGGCTGCAACCCCTCCCTGTCAAGATTCAGGCTTAAGTGGATCAGAGCCAGGAAGCACTCCTCCCAGAGCTTCTCCCAGATGGCAAGGGGACTCAGGCTATTTCAAAATAGCTGGGAGGTTTGAGGGTCCTTTGCCCTCACTTTGCTGCAGCCCCCGAGTTCTTTCTTGATGGCCTCCCAACATGATACTGTCTGGTTGGGTTGCCCCTCCTTTGAGGGGTCTTACCCACAGGGGGTGGTTGCAACTCTTGAAACCAGGCAGAGCAGGTCCCAACAATAGTCAACCTATCTGATGCAGAGTTCAAACACTGGTAATCAGGATGCTCACAGAACTGATTGAGCTTGGTCACAAAATGAAGGAAGAAAGGAAGGCTACACTAAATGAACTAAAGCAAAATATACAGGGAACCAACAGTAAAAGGAAGGACATCGGGGCTCAAATCAACAATTTAGAACAAAAGGAAGGATGAAACTTCTAAATTAACAGAATGAAGAAACAAGAATTAAAAAAAAAATGAGGAGAGGCTTAGGAACATCTGGGATAACTTTAAACACTCTAATATCATAATCATGGGGATGCTGAAGGAGAAGATCAAGAGCAAGAAGTTGAAAACTTATTTGAACAAATAATGAAGGAAAACTTCCCTAATCTGGCAGAATAAAAAAACTTCCAGGTAGTCCAGGAAGCCTAAAGAGCCCAAAAGAAATTGTATCTAAGGAGGAATACAGCAAGGCACATCATCATTAGTTACCCAAGATTAAAGATAAAGAGAGAATCTTAAAAGCATCCAAAGGAAAGGAGAGAGTTATCTACAAAGGAGTGCCCATAAGCCTATCAGCTGATTGCTTAAAGTAAACTTTGCAGGCAAGAAGGGCATGGAAAGTACCTTAAGTCATGAAAGGCAAGGACCTATGTCCAAGATTACTCTATCCAGCAAAGCTATCATTTAGAATGAGAGGGCAGATAAAGTACTTCCTAGATAAGGTCAAGTTAAAGGATGTCATAATCACCAACCCCTTATTATATGAAATGTTAAAGGGGATTATCTAATAAAAATAACAAGATAAAAACTATGAGGAGTAAAATGACAACGAATTCACAACTATCAGCAACTGAACCTAAAATAACAAAAACAAACTAAGCAAACAACTAGAACAGGAATAGAATCACAGAAATCAAGATCACATGGATGGTTAACAGCAGGGAGCTGGAGGGAAAGAATGAGGAAAGGGGTAAAGGGAATAAGAAGCATAAATGGTAGGTACAAAATAGACAGGGGGAAGTTAAGAAGAATATAGGAAATGGGGAGGCCAAATAACCTGTATGTATTACCCATGGACATGAACTGAGGGTGGGAATGCTGATTGGAGGGATGGTGAAGAGTGGAAGAGAATAAAGGGGAGAAGAGAAAGAGGAAAACTGCAGTAGCATAATCAATAAAATACACTTGATAAAAATGGGCCTGTAGTTTCCTTTCTTTTTTGTGCCTTACCTGGTTTTGGAATTAGGATAATAATGGCTTCATATAAAGACTTGGGGAGTCTTCCCTCTTCTTTAATTTTTGGAATAGTTTGAGAAGGTTAGCAATTAGCTGTTCTTTGAATGTTTTTTTAAATACATCTGTCACACTGGCTGGTGTGGCTCAGTGGATTGAGTGCTGAGTTGTGATGCAAGGGTCAGCGGTTTGATTCCCAGTCAGGGCACATACCTGTGTTATGGGTCAGTACCCCAGTACAGAGCATGGGGAAGGCAACCACGCATTACTATTTCTCTCCCTTTCTTTCTCCTTCCCTTCCCCTCTCTCTAAAAATAGATAAATAAAACCTTTTAAAAAATAAAAAAATAGAATAAAATTCACCTGTGAAGCCATCCAGTACAGAGCTTTAGTGTTCTGGAAGTTTTGATTACTGCTCCAATTTCACTAGTTGTTACTGGTATATTCAGGCTTTCTGCTTCTTGTTTCAGTTTGGAAGATCGCGTGTTTCTAGAAATTTGTCCATTTCACCCTGGTTATCCATTTACTTGGCACATAGTTCATAGTAATTTCTGACAATCCTTTGCCTTCGTGTTGTACTAGTTATAACATCTCCTATTTCATTTCTGACTTCATTTATTTGGATCCTCTCTCTTTTTCTCCATGAGTCTGGTAAAAGGCTTGTCAATTTTGTTTATTTTTTTTTCAGAGAACCAGCTCCTGAATTTATTGATATTTTTGAAGTTATTTTTAGTCTCTATGTCATTCTATTCTATCCTTATCTTGATTATTTTCCTTTTTCTACTCACTCTGGGCTTTGTTGTTTCCCTCTAGTTGTTTTAGATGTATGATTAGGTTGTTTATTTGAGATTTTTCTATCTTTTTTGGTACCTCTATATTGCTATAAACCTTCCTCTCAGGATTTCCTTTGCTGTGTCCCATAGGTTCTGGGTTGTTCTGTGTTTACTTTAATTTTTCCCAGGTACTTTTTGAATCCTTCCTTGTTAACACATTCATTATTTAATAACTTTGTATTCAGCCTCCATGTATTTGAACTTTTGTGAGTTTTATTTTTGTGGTTTTTATCCAGTTGGAATCTTCTGTGACCTCAGAAAATGCTCGATATGGTCTCAATTTTCTTGAATTTGTTGATACTTGTTTTGTGTCTCATGTGGTCTGTCTTGAAAATGATTCATGTGCATTTGAAATGAATATATATTTAGCTTCCACGTGGTGAAATGTTCTGTAAATATCAATTAGGTCAATTTTATCTTGAGTGTCACTAAATGCCTCAACTGATTTTTTGTTTGGAAGTTCTGTCCATTGTTGACAATGGGGTGTTAAAGTCCCTATAACACCTTATTGCTATTAATCTCTTTCCTAAATTCCTCCAGGATTTCTTTATATATTTAGGTATCCTGTATTCATTTTTGGTGGATATATGCTTATAAGAGGTATATCCTCTTGTTGACTACTCCCTTAAATATTATGTATTAACCTTCTTTGTTTCTTTTTATGAACCTTGTTTGAAAGTATGCTTTTTTCATTTGCTACCCTAGATTTTTTTCATGTCCATTTTGCATGATATTTTTTATCCCTCCATTTTCAGCATTGTGAATCTTTAGTTCTGATGTTTCTCTCGGAGACAGCATATATGCAGGTTGTCTTTTCATATCCATTCAGTTACTCTGTGTCTTTTGTTTGAAGTATTTAATCAATTTACATTTAAGTATATTATGAATAGGTATTTATTCATTACAATTTCTTTCCTTTTTGCCTGGGTTTCTCTCTCTTTATTTTTCTTCTTCTTAAAGCAGTCCCTTTAGGATGTCTTACAATTTCAGCTTGGTGGAGTTGTACTCCTTTAGCCTTTTCTTTATCTGAAAAGATCTTTATTTCTTCTTCAATTTTGAATGAGATACTTGCTGGAGAGGATCATCTTGGTTACAGGTCCTTGCCTTTCATTATTTGAGTAGTTAATGCCATTCCCTCTGGCTTATAGTGTTTCTGTTGAGAAATCAGCTGATAGATTTATTGGAGAAACCTTGTATGTTATTAGCTGTTTCTACATTGCTGCCTTTAAGATTATTTCCTTCTCTTCAGAATTTGCCACTTAATTATGATGTGTCTTGGAGTGGGCCTATTTAGGTTCATATTTATTGGGACCCTCTATGTTTCTCTAAGCTTGTCAAATTTGCATAATATTTTCCCTAACCAAGTTAGGGATGTTTTCTGTCATTATTTATTATAAACATGTTTTCCAGCCCTTGCTCCTTTTTCTCCTTCTAGTATTAATTGAATATTGTTCTGTTTCTTGTTGTCCCAAAGTCACTTTAAACTAGCTTCATTCTTATTTAAAATTTTTTATTGTTGTTCAAGTACATTTGTTTCTATTTCCACCACAACACTCCATCCCACCTCAGCCATTCCCACTTCCCACCCTTGATCCTACCCTCATTTGGTTTTGTCCATGTATCCTTTATAGATGTTCTTGAAAACCCATCCCCCTTTCCCCATTATCCCCTCCCACCTCACCTTTGGTTATTGTGTATTTGTTCTTAATTTCAATGTCTCTGGTTGTATTTTGTTTGCTTGTTTGTTTTGTAGATTAGGTTCAGCTTATATGTGAGATCATATGGGATCTCTCTTTCACTGAATGGCTTATTTCACTAAGCATAATGCTCTCCAGTTCCATCCATGTTGTTGCAAAGAGTAGGAGCTCCTTCCTTCTTTCTTCTGTGTAGTATTCCATTGTGTAAATATAACAGTTTTTTTAATCCACTCATTTACTGATGGGCACCTAGGTTGCTTCCAGCACTTGGCTATTGTAAATTTGTGCTGCTATGAACATTAGTGTGCATAAGATCTTTGGGATTGGTGTTTCAGAGTCCTTAGGATATAATCCCAGCAGTGGGATTGCTAGATCAAAGGCAGTTCCATTTTTAGTTTTCTGAGGAAATTCCATACTGTTATTTACAGTGGTTGCACCAGCCTGCATTCCCGGCAATGATGCACTAGAGTTCTCTTTCCTCCACATCCTCTCCAACACTTGTTGTCTGTTGGTTTGTCTATGATGGCTATTCTGACTGGTGTGAAGTCATATCTGTTTTTTTAAAATTATTTTATTGTTGTTCACATACAGTTGTCTGCATTTACCCCTCACCCCCCCCCACACCAGCCATGCCCACATCCCTCCTCTGATTCCACCCCCCTTGGTTTTGTATATGTGTCCTTTATACTCGTTCTTGAAAACTTTCCTCCCTTCCCCATTATTTCCTCACACTTCCCCTCTACTTATTGTCAGATTGTTCTTAATTTCAGTGTCTCTGGTTATATTTTGCTTGCTTGTTTGTTTTGTTGGTTAGGTTCTAATGAAGTGGTATCTCATTGTGGTTTTAATTTGTATCTCTTGATGGCTAGTGATACTGAGCATTTTTCATATGTCTCTGGGCCCTCTGTATGTCCTCCTTGGAGAAGTGTCTGTTCAAGTCCTTTGCCCATTGTTTAATTGGGTTATTTATCTTCCTGGAGTGGTGTCATGTGAATCCTTTATGTATTTTAGAGATAAAGCCCTTGTCCAACATATCATTTGTAAATAAGTTTTCCCATATGGTTGGTTCTCTTTTAACTTTAATCCTGTGTTCTTTAGCCATGCAGAAACTTTTTATTTTGATGAGATCCCATTTATTTATTCTTTCCTTTATGTCCCTTGCTCTAGAGGACATATAGTGAAAATATTCCTGCATAGAATACCTGAAATTTTCCTGCCTATGTCCTCTAGGCAGGAAAGTCCTCTAGGACTTTTACATTGTCACTTCTTATATTTAAGTCTGTTATCCCCCTTAAATTTATTTTTGTGTATGGTGCAAGTTGGTGATTGAGTTACATTTTTTCCCTTGTAGTTGTCCAGATGTCCCAATGCCATTTGTTGAAGAGGCTATTTTTACTCCATTTTATGGTTCCGTTTCCTTTGTTGACTCCATAGAGACTCGGGTTTATTTCCAGGCTCTCTAATCTGTTTCATTGGTCTATCTGTTCATATGCCAGTACCAGTCTCTTTTGATTACCATGGCCTTGTAATACAGTTTGATATCAGGTATTGTGAACCCTCCCCCTTAGTTCTTTTTTTTCTCAAAATTACTGTAGCTATTCAGTGTTGTTTATGGTTCCATATAAATTTTGAAGTGTTTTTTCTATAACTGTGAAAGATGTCATTGGTACCTTAATAGGGATTGCATTGAGTCTATAAATTACTTTGGGTATTATGGACATTTTGATGATGTTAATTCTTCCAATCCATGAACATCTTATATGCTCCCATTTCTTTGTGTCTTCCTTGTTTTATTTCTTTAGTGTCATGCAGTTTTCTGCATATAGGTCTTTTTCCTCCTTGGTTAGGTTTATTACTAGGTACTGTATTTTTCTTGTTGCTGTAATAAATGGGATTTTTCCCCCTGATTTATGTTTTTGATATTTCATTGTTGGTGCATAAAAATATCTTTGATTTCTCAATATTGACTTTGTACCCTTTTGTTTTGCCAATTTCACTTACTAGGTTAAGTAGTTTTTGGGTGGAGTCTATAGGATTTTCTATGTACATTATCATGTGATCTGCAAACAATGACATTTTTGCTTCCTTCTTTCCAATTTGGATGCCTTTTATTTCTTTTTCTTGTCTGATTGTTGTGGCTAAGACTTCCAATATTATGTTGAATAGAAATAGTGAAAGCAGAAATATTGTCGTCTTGTTTTTTTATCTTAGTGGAATAGGGTTTTTATTTTGCCCACTGAATATGATGTTTGTTGTAGGTCTCTTGTATGTGGCCTTTATTATATTGAGGAATGCTCCCTCTATACCAACTTTGTTGATTATTTGTAACAAAAATGGGAGCTGTACATTACCAAATGCTTTTTTCACATTTATTGATGTGATCATGTGATTTTTTAGTTTCCTTTTGTTTATGTGATGTATTATGTTAATTGATTTATGAATGTTTTACCATCCTTGTACCATCCCTTCAAATGGGATGAACCCCATTTGATCATGCTGTATGATCTTTTTGATGTATTGCTGAATGAGATTTGTCAATATTTCATTGAGGATTTTAGTGGCTTTGTTGATCAGCAGAATTGGCCTACAATTTTCTTTCTTTGTTGTGTCTCTATCTGTTTTTGGAATTAGGCTGATGATGGCTTCATAAGAAGAGTGGGGAGTCTTATGTCTCGATATTTTTGGAGTAGCCTGTGCAGGATGTCAGTTAGCTCTTCCTTAAATGATTTTTAAAAATCTCCTGTAAAACTGTCCCATCCAGGACTTTCGTGTACTGGATTTTTTCAATTACTGCTTCAATTTCACCCACTTTTATCATTCTGTTCAGGCTTCTGCTTCTTCTTCATTTAGTTTTGGGACTAGATTTTTCTAGATATGTGTCCATTTCTCTCAGGTTTTGTATTTCTCACCATATAGTTATTTGTCATAATTTCTTAACAATCCTTTGTGTTTCTACAGTATCAGTTGTAATCTCTCCTCTTTCGTTTCTGAGTGTGTTTATTTGGTTCCTCTCTCTTTTTCTTGAAGATTCTACCTAAATCTTTGTCAATTTTGTTTATCTTTTCAAAGAACCAGCTTCTGTATTTGTTGATGTTTTGAATTGTTCTTTTAGTCTCTAAGTTAATTAATTCTGCTCTGATCTTGATTATTTCCTTTCCTGTACTCCCTATGGGTATTGTTTGTTGTTGTTCCACCAGTTTTTGTAGGTGTTGGGTTAGGTTAATTATTTGAAATGTTTCTATCTTGCAAGCACTTTTTTGTTGATTTGTTTATGATGGCCATTCTGACCAGTGTGAAGTGGCGTCTCATTGCAGCCTTAATTTGCATCCCTCTGATGTCTAGTGATGCTGAGCATCTTTTCATATATCTCTGGGCCCTCTGTGTGTCCTGCTTGTGGAAGTTTTCATTCAGATCCTTTGCCTAATTTTTAATTAAGTTTTTTGTCTTCTCGGTATGGAGTCATGTGAGTTCTTACTATATTTTGGATATCAAATCTTTTTCCAAGGTATCAATTGCAGCTGTATTTTCCCATGTGATTGGTTCACTTTTAATTTTGCTGATGCTTTCTTTAGCCATGTTGAGCTTTTATTTTGATGAGATCCCATTTGTTTATTCTTTCCTTTATGTCCCTTTTTCAAGGGGACAGATCAGTGGAAATATTCCTGTGTGAAATATTTGACATTTTCCTCCCTGTATTCTTCTCTAAGACTTCTAATATGTTTCAAATTATATCTAAGTCTGTTGTCCATCTTGAGTTTATTTTTTATGTGGTGTAAGTTGGTGATTGAATTTCACTTTTTTGCATGTAGCTGTCCAACGCTCCCAACACCATTTATGGAACAGGATATTTTTACTCCATTTTATGCTTATTCCCCCTTTGTTTAATGTTAATTGACCATAGAGACTTGAGCTTATTTCTGGTCTTCTATTCTGTTCCATTGATCTATGTATCTGTTCTTTTCCCATTACCAGACTGTTGTGATTACAGTGGCCTTGTAATATAGTTTGATGTCAGATATTGTGATCCCTTCTACTTTGTTCTTCTTTCTCAAAATTGCTGAGGCTATTTGGGATCATTTATGATACCACATAAATTTTTAAAACGTTTGTTACCTCCTTGATTAAGTTTGTTCCTAGGTACTTTATTTTTTTTGTTACCATAGCAAATGAGATTTTTTTCCTGATTTCTCTTTCTGATATTTAAATGTTGGTGTAAGAAGAGTGTTTGATTTCTGAATATTGACTTTGTATCCTGCTGTTTTACCAAATTCTTTTATTAGGTCAAGTCATGCTTTGGTGAAGTCTATAGGATTTTCTATGTACACTATCATGTCATTTGCAAATAATGACATTTTTGCTTCCTCCTTTCCAATTTGGATTCCTTTTATTTCTTTTTTTGTGTCTGATTATGCTGGCTATGACTTCTAATACTTTGTTGAATTGAAAAGGTGAAAGCAGACATTTTTGTTTTGTTCTTGATCTTAGTTGGAAAGCTTTTAGTTTTTGCCCATTGAGTATGATGTTGGCTGTAGGTTTCTCATTTATGGCCTTTATTATAGTGAAATATGCTCCCGCTACTCCTACTTTGCTGAGTGTTTTTATCATAAATAGGTGCTGTACCTTATCAAGTGCTTTTTTCACAGCTATTGATATCATAATGTGAGTTTTGTTTTTCCATTTGCTTATGTGATATATTACATTTATTGACTTGTGAATACTGTACCATGCTTGAATCCCTGAGATGAATCCACTTCATTGTTGTGTATGATCTTTTAAATGTATTGCTGGATGCAGTTGGCCAATATTTTAATGAGGATGTTAGGATCTATGATCATCAGTGATATTGGCCAATTGTTTTCTTTCTGTGTTGTGTCTTTATCTGATTTTGAGATTAGGATGATGGTGGCTTCATAAAAAAGACCCTGGTTGTCTTCCTTTTTCTTGGATTTTTGGAATAGTCTGTGAGGGATAGGGATTAGCTCTTCCTTAAATGTTTTGTAAAATTATCCTGTGAAACAGTCCAGTTTCTCCAGGGATTTTGTGTGCTGGGAGTTCTTTGATTACTGCTTTGATTTTGCCAGCTATTATTGGTCTGTTCAGGCTTTCTGCTTCTTCTTCACTGAGTTTTAGAAGATTATATTTTTCTAGAAATCTGTCCATTTCACCTAGGTTTTAAAATTCCTTGGCATACAGTTGTTCATAGTAATTTTTCACTATCCTTTGTATTTCTGTGGTGTCAGTTGTAATCTCTCCTCTTTCATTTCTGATTGTGTTTATTTGGGTTCTCTCTCTTGTTTTCTTGATGAGTTTGGTTAAAGGCTTTTTTTATTTTGTTTATCTTTTCAAAGAAACAGCTCTTGCGTTTATTAACGTTTTGAATTTTTCTTTTAGACTCCAAGTCCACTAATTCTGCTGTGCTCTTGATTATTTCCTTTCTTGTACTTGCTGTGTACTTTGTGTATTTTTGTTCCTACAGTTTTCATAGATGTAGTATTAATTTCTTTATTTGAAATGTTGCTATCTTTTTATGCCTTTATTGCTGTGGACTTCCCTCTTAGGATTGCCTTCTCTGTGTCTCACAGGGACAGGACTGTTGGGTGTTCCTTTTCATTTGTTTGCAGAAACTTTTTAATTTCTTCCTTGATCTCATTATTAACCTATTCATTGTTTAATAGCCTTCTATTCATTCTTCATGTGTTTGAATATTTTTGAGTATATTTCTTCATGTTGGTATCTACTTTCAGGCCATTGTGGTCAGGGAAAATGCTTGATATGATTTCAATTTTTTTGAATTTGTTGAGGTTTTTTTGTGCCCTATCATGTGGTCTGCCTTTGAATATGTTGCATATGCATTTGAAAAGAATGTGTACTTTTTTTTTTTGGAATGAAAGTTTCTATATATATTAGTTGTCCATTTGATCTCATGTGCCATTCAGTGCCACAATATCCTTGTGGGTATTTTATTTGAAAGATCTATCCATTTTCAACAGTGGGGTGTTAAAATCCCCTACTATAAGTGTGTTGCTTTCTGTATCTTTCTTGATGTCCTCCAAAATATTCCTTACATATTTGGGTGCTCCTATGGTAGGTGCATATATGTTTACAATATTATTTCTTCTTGATGGACTATTTCCTTGAGTATTATGAAGCATCCTTTCATGTTTCTTTTTATGGCCTTTGTTTTGAAGTCTATTAGTCTGATACAGGTATTACTACCCTGGCTTATATTTCCTGTCTGTTTGCTTGGAATGTTTTTTCCAACCCTTCACTTTCAGTCTCTTTAGGTCTTTTGTTCTGAAGTGAGTCTCTTGTAGGCAGCATATGTATGAGTCATTTTTCCTCATCCATACAGCTACTCAATGTCTGTTGATTGGAGCATGTAATCCATTTAAATTCAAGGTTATTTTGATAGGTACTTATTCATTGCCATTTTACCCCCTTTGTACCTGTGTTCCTCTCCTCTCTCTTGCTCTTTTTCTTCATCTTCTTAAAGCAGCCTCTTTAACATAGCTTGCAATGCTGCTTAGGTGGAGACATATTCTTTTAGTGTTCTTTTTTTCTGGAAAACTCCTTCTTTCACCTTCCATTTTAAATGAGAGCCTTGCAGGATAGAGTACTTTTGGTTATAGGCCTTTGCTTTTTCATTACTTGAAATGTATCTTGTCATTCCCTTCTGGAGTGTAGTGTTTCTGTTGAGAATCCAGCTGCTAGCCTTATAGAGGTTCCCTTGTATATTACTCTCTGTTTCTACTTGTTGACTTTAAGATTCTGTCTTTGTGTTTGAATTTTACCATTTTAAGTATGATGTGTCTTGGAGTAGGTCTCTTTTTGTTCCTCTTGATTGGGACCCTCTGTGTTTCTTGACTTGTGTAACTTTTTCTCTCATCAAATTAGAGAAGTTTTCCATCATTGCTTTTTCAAACAGGTTTTCTATCCCTTGTTATTCTTCTCCTTCTGGTATCCCTATTGTTTGAATATTATTACATTTCGTGCTGTCATGTAGTTCCCTTAACCCCTCTTCATTCTTTTTGAGTCTCTTTTGCTTTTCTTGCCATTTCTGGGATATTTTTTTCTACCTTGTCCTCCAGCTCACTGATTCAATCCTGTCCTTCATCTAGCCTGGTTTTATTCCTTCTACAATGTTCTTGATATAAAAAATTATAGTTTCCATTTCCTCTTAGCTCTTGTTGGTTATTTCTATGTTATTTTTTATGCTGCCATATTTTTAAGTGAGTTCCTCATAGCTTCCAGTAGTTTTTGGTAGTTCTCACTGAGCTCATTGAGGTTCCTTATAACCATTGTTTTGAATTCAATATCTTGTAGTTGACTAGCCTCTATTTCATTTAGCACTCTTTCTCAGTATTCCTCCTTTTATTTCAATTTGGGGTATTTTCTTTGTCTTCCCATTATTTCTGTGACTCTTCTTTTTTACTTCTTTTTCTTAAATTGATCTGTTTTGACTCATTGAGTTTGTGGTGTGAACTTATGGTAGGGGATGTATGAGATTCAGTGGTGCAGTCTCTTGAACATGATGCTTTTGGGGTGCTCTTTATGCCATTAATGTTGGCTCTCTGGATATAATTGGGTTTTGGTTGTTGTTGGTTCATTCTTTAGTGTGGGCTTCCTTCCACTTGGTGACTGAGGGTCATTCTACTCATCACATCTTGTGTGCTGATGTGCAGGTGCTACCAGAACAAAACCACAAAGCCCAGGAAACAGACCTACACCCTCAAAAATAACTTCCCCTGCAATCCCACTATCAACAGTAATTGGACCAGTATTAATAAGGGTGCAAATAGATTAAAACTAGTGTAAGAAGGGAGAGTGACTATTGGATGACCTACTGAAAGAAAAATGATTTTCAGAATTAGAGGGAGGAGCTCTAATAAGAGTTGAGAGTCATAGCAATATGAAGAGAGAAAGTAAAATTTACATCATGAATGTAAAAGAGAGTGAAGAAGGCAGAATATACACAAACTTGATGGAGAAGAAATGAATGTTAAAAAACTATGCAGGAAAGAAAATATCATGTTGAAGACCATAGTGGATTTTGTCTCAGTAGCCTCTAGTATTTACCAGTATTTTCTGTCTAGAATCCACCTCTGGTGGTTAGATGTTGACCTTGTCTGTCCTTAGTCAGCCTGTTTTAGACTTCCAAAGATTTTCTGTCTGTGGCTGTCTCCTTTGTTAATCTAGTCACTCTGCACTCAAAAGTCTGGCTTCAGCACCATAGGCCATGGAAGAATCCCTCCTGGGGTCAGGGCTAATGTTTCCTCACAGGCTCCTGCCATGGAGGGGAGTGGTCTTCCTGAGCATGATGGCTACTACCTTATGGGGAGTGACTCAGCACTGGGATCTCCACAGCTACTCTCTCAGTTCTCTCCCCAAAGTGTCCACATCCCCAGTCTCTCCTCTACTGTCACTAGTTCACTCTGCCCCTGCTTTGCTAGGGATCTACTGTCTGTGGATCACTCCTTTGGTAGTTAATCTAGTCACTGTGCACTCAGAAGTCAGGTTTAAGCACCACAGAGCCAGAGCAGAGTATTTCTTGGGATCAGTGCTATTTGTTCTCCTCTGGCTGGTACCAGAGAAGTGTGATCTGCCTGAGAATAATGGCTGCTGCCATATGTGGGATGACTCAGCACTGGAATCCCAGTATCTATTCTCTCAGTTCTCTCCCCAAATCCACTGTCACCAGTGTCTCCCCAGGTGTCTCCAGCCCACTGTGCCCCTACCTTTGCTGAAGCCCTTGGTAAGTGGCTGCAAATGAAAATTTATGTTTTGGCCCTTTGAACAGCTCTTTGCATCTCCAGCCATCTATCTCTGACAGGGAGCAACTCTGCTACTTCTTGCTGCTGGCAGTTATCTGTGTACTTTATGGACTGTGGTGCTCTAGGCTGGGGATCCCAGCTTAGGGTTTGGACCCCACTCTTCTCAGGGGGATCTGACTGGATGCTTAAATTTCCCTCCCATGCTGCTGCCTGTGGGTGCCCAGCCAGCCTTCGTGAGTATCCACCATACTCCTTACCAGTCAGGTTGTATGTCTGAGGTAATAAGGCTTTACTCACCCTATCGTTCAGTTGTTTTTTATGGGTGATTTCTTCGTAATTTAATTGCAGTTTCAGATTGGTCCTGGGAGGAGGTTAGAGTGACTTCCATTCACTTTTATGCCATCTTGCTGAATCCTTTGACTTTTAAAATTGTCTGTTTTTTGTTCTTTGTTGATCTCTACCCAAATAAAATAACACACTTGACTAAATTATTTCCCAGACTATATCTCATAGAACACTGCAATTACGGTGGAGCTGAAAAATTACTAACAGACATAAGGGCTGTATTACTCTGGGTAGCCTTGCAAGGTGTGTCTACTAAGAGTATCTAACCTTTGGGCATTTCTGGGCCACACTGGAAGAAGAAGAGGTGTCTTGGGCCACACATTAAATATTTGGGGCATGTAATCACAAAAAAAGTCTCTTAATGTTCTAAGTAAATTTATAATTTTGCATTGGTCCACATTCATAGCCACCCTGAGCTGCATGCATGTGGCCCGAGGACCATAGGTTGTTCACCCCTGGAACAGTTCAGTGACTGATTAATGAGCATGTGGGAGTCAAAGGGCAGATGGGAGCTTTGAGTTCAATTTATTTTCCTTAATGCCAATGAACAATAAATAGGACCAGCCTATCTTAGATTTATGAAGTTGAATTAGGATCTGTATGATTTAAAATAATAACATAGCCCTAAATAAGAGTTGTGTTCCCTTTATAAAGTATCTGCCAACATAGGATTTTTTCATTATGTGAATATTTAGTGGAGGTAAATGGGATTAGCATTAAAATATTATAAATATTTTAATTAAGACATTTTAAATAAATATAAAGATATTTTAAATAAACATAAAACCCAGTTATTTAAAGGAACAACAATGAACTTATATTTTAAGGGTTCAGCATAAATAACCATTATTCTTGCCAGGAGACCTTCCATGACATTTCTAAAATGTTAGTCTCTAGTCTTATAATTTCATGTTTCTGAACTTTTGTTTGAAATATTAATCACAATCTTAATTCTATCATCACTTGTGTGTTATTTGTTTAATATCTTTCTTGAGACTGTGAAGCTAAGGACCATGTCCATTGTTTTCATCTGCGTATTTCCAGCTCCTATCATTATGTCTAACACATAGTAGAAAATTAATAATATCTGTAGAATGAATAAATGAATGTTTCTTTATAACTGTACCAAATTTTGTTGTAGTCTTATTTTTTAAAACTTAAGGTTGTTTGAAGTGTTCAGAGAGATATTAGTGTAATCAATATATTTCTTTTTAAATTAATTAATTAATTCATTTATTATATATATTTTTTTCAAGTACAGTTGTCTCCATTTTTTCTCCACCACTTTCCCTCACCCTACTCACTCTCCATCTCCCACCCTCAATCCTTCCCTCCTTTGGCTTTGTCCATGTTCCTTGATGACCCTTCATTTTCTTTCCCCCATTATTCCCCTTTCCCTTTCCTCTGGTTACTGTAGTTTGTTCTTTATTTCCATGTCTCTGGTTATATTTTCCTTGCTCATTTATTCTTTAATATCAATATAATCACATGATATGTAGTCTTTCAGGTCTGGTTCCTTTCTCATAGCATATTTTTTAAGTCCATCCATGTTGTAGCATGGATCAGCACTTTATTGATTTTTATAGCTGAATTATATTTTATTGTGTGGAAATAGAAAGTTTTATTGATCCATTAATCATTTGGGTTATTTTCTACTTTTTGACTATTGTAAAAATATTGCTAGAACATTTTTGTACAGATTTGTTTGAAAACAAGTATTCTTTTGGGTTTATGCCTATGAGTGAACTTTCTGCGTCAGATGGTAGCTTTATGTTGAGTCATTTGAGGCAAGTTTTCCAAAGCAGCTGCACACCATTTTATGTTCACACCAGCAATGGGTAAGTGTTCCAGTTTCTTGGCATCCTCACTGATACTTGTTATTTTTCACTGTCTTTAATTATAGCCATCCTGTAAGGTGTGAAGTAATTTTTTATCATATTAGTTATTTAGACATAGGCCCAGCAAAAGAATATTTTCCCAAGGTTTCACATACTGTAGGAACAGTTCAAAACATATCCTTAGAGAACAAGGAAATTCTTAGCTTGAGAAGATTCCTATGTTACATAACATTGTAAGAGTATTACACAGATGTGGTAATATTTAGAAAGTATATTTTGGAACACTTAATAGCTTGTTAGGAATGCAGAATATCAGGTCCCAACATCAGACCTCCTGAATCAGAATTTGCATTTCAATGAGATCCCTGGTGAGTCCTATGCACATTTAAGGTTGAGATGTATTGAGGGCTTCCTCTTTTACTGAGGAGGGAAAGATTAAGTCTAGACCAGAAAACCATTAACAGATGCAACAAAGAGTTCAAGCTTAATAAGATGCAGGTGCATTGCATAACACTAGAGCAGTGATTCTCAAACTAAGCTGTCCATTGAGAATCTCCAAGAGTTTTAAAATGTTTGAATGCCTAGGTTCAACCTATGGAGAATTTTGGTTTATTGCACCTTATTATCAGGACTTTTTAAAACTCTACAGATTATTCTAATACACAGTTTTGACAACTGAGTGAATAGCATTAGCTGAGTTAATTTACAAAGAATTCATAGAGATTGTGATTCTCAATAGTGATTTGAAAATAAGAGGGAGCAAGACTTTGCTGTGAAGCCAGGGGTCAGAGATCCAGAGGAGTAGTCAGTGTTGCTAGAATAGGGCAGAAGATAGAAGTTGGACTTGCAGTGAGAATTCATTTGTGGATGGCCTTGAAGACTTTAAATAGAGTTTTAATATTATGCAGAAGGCGATTGAGGGCTCTTGTGGAATCATTAGAAGAGATACAAGTGTTTTTCATTGCTGTTGGAGGAGTGAATGCTCAAGACAGGGAAGTTGCTATAATACAGGGTTTTGTCAATAATATTGAAAAGAACACTGCAATGAACATAGGTGTACATATATTCTTTCAAATTAGTGTTTTGTGTTTCTTCAGATGTGTTCCCAGAAGTGGGAACATGGGGTCAAAAGGCAGATCCATTTTTAATTTTTTGAGAGATATCCATACTGCTTTCCCCAGCGTCCATTGTCACCAGTCTCCATTATTACCAACTGTGCAAAAGGTTTCCCTTTTCTCTACAACCTTGCCAGCCCTGTTGTTTGTTGATTTATTGATGATAGCCATTCTGACAGGTGTGAGGTGGTTTTAATTTGTATTTCTCTGATGATTAGTGATGTTGAGCATCTTGTCATAAGTCTATTGGTCACTGGAGAAGACCAATGTCCAATCTTCCTTCTTCAAAGAAGTGTCTATTCAGGTCCTTTACCAATTTTTTAAATTGGGTTGCTTGGCTTTTTGGTGTTGAGTTTTGTAAATTTTTAAATAAATTTTAGACATTAACCCCTTATCAGATGTATTAGTGAACGTATTCTCCCATTCCATGGGTTGTCTTTTTATTTTGTTGATGGTCTTTTTTGCTACACAAAAACTTTTTAGTTTGATGTAGTCTCATTTGTTTACTTTTTCTTTGTTTCCTGTGCCTGGGGAGATATATCAGAGAGAATATTGCTATGAGCAATGTCCAAGATTTTACTGCTTAAATTTTCTTCTAGGATTTTTGTGTTTTGGGGTCTAATATTTAAGGCTTTACTCCATCTTGAATTTATTCATTTATGTGGTGTAAGAAGATGCTCTAGTCACATCCATCAGTAGATTAGTAGGTAAAACAACTATGGGACATTTACACAATGGAACACTATTTGGTGGTTAAAAAAAAGGAGAAAATTTTGCTATTAGCAACAGCATGAATGAAACTAGGAAATCTTATGCTAAGTGAAATAAGCCAGCCAGAGAAAGACAAATACCATATGATTTCACTTATATGTGGCATCTAGTGAACAAAAAAAAAAAACCAAGCAAAATGAACTAACAAGCAAAATATAGAGAGACTCATAGATAGAGAACAAGGTGACAGCTATAGGTGGAGGGACTGAGCCAAAAGGGAAAAATTTTCATGGACATGAACAACAGTGTGGTGAATGCAGATGGGAGAAGATATAAGGTAGTTAAGTGATAAACAAAAAATACAATACTTTTTTTTAAATTAAAAAACAAAAATAAAAATAAAAAATAAATAAAAGTTTTAAGAATCCCTTAAAAAAGAAAAAGAGAAAAGTAAAGGGCAGAAAATGGGAATAATAAGGGCTCTCAGGAGGTTTAGGTATACAGTTATTACTCATTAGTAGTTTTGTACTAAAAGTTTCTACCAATTCAAGACAAGATTGAATATTCTAACAATCCATAAAAAGGCACTTCAAGTGCATGGTTGCCTCAGAAAAATAATCCTATGCCTATGAAACATATCTGTATACTGATAGTTCATTATTTTCCAGAGTTTGCAGTTGTTGTGGCATTTGGGGTGAACTAGTAGCTACCGGTAGAATGTTAAGTGAGGTTTCATTGTGTGGAACTTATTCCAAGGACAGTCCCACACAATTAAAAATGATCTCATATTCACACAACTTCCTAATGACTTGGACTTTGTGTGGCTGGGAACCCTGTTTATAATTATCCAAGCTCAGAATTGAACTAAAATAAGATTCACAAATTTTATTTTTCTCTTACTATGACTACTTTCTATTCTGCATGGTTACTATTTTTCCCCCTACAGCCTCTCAAAACCATTTTTCTTGTCATTAGCCATCTCATGTTCTTTTTCATGTTCTTAAAATACTCTTATTGTCTCTCTAGTTTCATCAATCTTTGCTTGTTGGTTGCTGATATAGTGACTGTTGTAGTTTTTCAATTTTACTTCTAGATCTTCACAATTTTGAATTTCAAATCTCAAATTTTACTGTTTCTTCTCCTGCTCTATTTTGCCTTCCTCCTGCCATTTGTTTTCCACTTTAAAATTGAATTATTTCCTGTCTTAACTTGGCTGTCATTCTTCACTTTAATATTCCTACTCCCTCCATCATCTCAAAATAGCTTTTCATGCCTCTAGACAACTCATAAGCTTTTATTTTATTTTATTTTATTTTAATTGTTATTAAAGTACAGTTTTCTGTCTTTTACTCCCATCCCAGTGCACCCCCCCGCCCCGTGCTCCACACCTCCCTTCCATTTCCACCCCCCTTAGTTTTTGTCCATGTGTCCTTTATACTTGTTCCTATCATCCCTTCCCATTTCCCCCTAAAATTCCCTCCCTTCTCTCCTCTGGTTACTGTCATCCCGATTTCTATTTCAATGTCTTTGGTTATATTTTGCTTGCTTGTTTGTTTTGTTCCTCAGGTTCCTGTTAAAGGTGAGATCATATGGTATTTGTTTTTTACCGCCTGGATTACTTCACTTAGCATAATGCTTTGAATTTCCAATTCCATCCATGCTGTTGCATAGGGTAGGAGCTCCTTCTTTCTTTCTGCCACATAGAATTCCATTGTGTATATGTACCATAGTTTTTTGATCCATTCATTTACTGATGGGCACCTAGGTTGCTTCTAACACTTGGCTATTGTAAATTGTGCTTCTATGATCATTGGGGCACATAGGTTCTTTTGGAATGGTGTTTCAGGGTTCTTGGGATATAATCCTAGCAGTGGAATTGCTCGGTCAAAAGGTAGTTCCATTTTTAGTTTTCTGAGAAAATTCCATAGTGTCTTCCATAGTGGTTGTACCAGTCTGCACTCCCACCAGCAGTGAACTAGGGTCCCCTTTTCTCCACACTCTCTCTAACACTTGTTTGTTGCTTTGTTTATGATGGACATTCTTACCGGGGTAAAGTGGTATCTCATTGTGGTTTTAATTTGCATTTCTCTGATGGCTAGCAATATTGAGCATCTTTTCATGTGTCTCTGAATCCTCTGTTTGTCCTCCTTGGAGAAATGTCTGTCCAAGTCCTGTGCACATTTTTTAATTGGGTTGCTTGTCTTCTTGGAGTGGAGTTGTGTAAATTCTTTGTATATTTTGGAGATTAAACCCTTGTCTGAGGTATCATTGGCAAATATGTTTTCCCATATAGTTGGTTCTCTTTTTATTTTAATGCTGTTTTCCTTAGCTGTGCAGAAGCTTTTTATTTTGATGAGATTCCATTTGTTTATTTTTTCCTTTATATCCCTTGCTCTGGGGACATATCAGTAAAAATGTTGCTGTGTGAGATATCTGAGATTTTCCTGTCTATATTCTCTAAGATTTTAAAGGTGTCACGGCTTATATGTAAGTCTTTTATCCATCTTGAATTTATTGTTGTGTATGGTATAAGTTGGTGCTCGAGTTTCATTTTTTTTTTGCACGCAGCTGTCCATTTCTCCCAACATTGTTTGTTGAAGAGACTATTTTTACTCCAATTTCTGGTGTTGCCCCCTTTGTCAAATGTTAACTTACTGTAGTGACTTGGGTTTATTCCTCGGCTCTCTGTTCTGTTCCATTGGTCTATGTGCCTGTTTTTATGCCACTACCAGGCTGTTTTGATTACAGTGGCCTTGTAATAAAATACAGTTTTGTATCAGGTATTGTATTCCCTCCTACATTACTTTTCTTTCTCAAAATTGCAGCTGCTATTCGGGGTCGTTTATGGTTCCATATCAACTTTTGAAGTGTTTGTTCTATGTCTGTGAAATATGCCATTTGTACTTTGGTAGGTATTGCATTGAATCTGTATATTGCTTTTGGTAATATGGACATTTTGATGATGTTAATTCTTCCAATCCATGAATACAGTATATGTTTCCATTTGTTTGTGTCTTCCTTGATTTCATTCTTCAGTGTTGTGTACTTTTCTGCATATAGGTCTTTTATCTCCTTGATTAGGCCTATTACTAGGCAATTTATTTTTCTTTCTGCTATCTCGAATGGCATTTTTTTCTTGATTTCTGCTTCTGCTGTTTCATTGTTGGTGTACAAAATTGCCTTTGATTCTGGATATTTACTTTGTATACCACTCTTTTGCCAAATTAATTTATTAGGTGAGCAGTTTTGGGGTAGAGTCTATAGGATTTTCCATGTACACTATCATATCGTCTGCAAGCAGTGACAGTTTTGTTTCCTTCTTTCTGATTTGGATGCCTTTTTTTTTTTTTTTTTTTTTTTTTTTTTTTTTTTTTTTTTTTTTTTTTTTTTGCTTTTCTTGTCTGATTCCTGTGGCTAAAAGTTCCAATAGTATATTGAAAAGAAGCAGTGAAACTGTACAACCACAACAACCTTGTCTTGTTCCTGATCTTAGTGAAAAAGCTTTTCATTTTTGCCCATTGAGTATGATGTTGGCTGTAGGTCTCTCATATATGGCCTTTATTATGTTCAGGAATGCTCCCTCTATTTTCATTTTGCTGAGTGTTTTTATCATAAATGGGTGCTATACCGTGTCAAATGCTTTTTCCACATCTATTGACATGATCATGTGATTTTTGTCTTTGCTTTTGTTTATGTGATACATTACATTTAGTAATTTGCGAATGTTGAACCATCCTTGCATCCCTGGGAAGAATCTCACTTGGTCATGGTATACGATCTTTTTAATCTATTGCTGGATGCGGTTTGCCAATATTTTGTTGAGGATTTTAGCATTTATGTTCATCAGCGATATTGGCCTGAAGTTTTCTTTCTTTGTTGTGTCTTTATCTGGTTTTGGGATTAGGATGATGCTGGCTTCATAGAAGGAGTTTGGGTGTCTTCCAACACTTTGGATTTTTTGGAATAGTCTTGTGAAGGATAGGGGTTAGTTCTTGCTTAAATACTCTGTACAGTTCTCCAATGAAACCATCTGGTCCAGGGCTTTTGTGTGTTGGGAGTTTTTTGATCACTGCTTCAATTTCATCTGCTGTTATTGGTCTGTTCAGGCTTTCTGCTTCTTCATTGAGTTTTGGAAGATTATATTTTTCTAGAAATTTGTCCATTTCACCTAGGTTTTCAAATTTCTTGGCATATAGATCCTCATAGTAATTTCTTCCAATCCTTTGTATTTCCGTGGTGTCAGTTGTAATCTCTCCTCTTTCATATGTCATTGTGTTTATTTGGGTCCTCTCTCTTTCTTTCTTGATGAGCCTGCTTAAAGGCTTGTCGATTTTGTTTATCCTTTCAAAAACCCAGCTCCTGGATTCATTGATCCTTAATATTGTGCCTTTGATCTCTATGTCATTTAATTCTGCTCTGATCTTGGTTATTTCCTTCCTTCTGACAGCTCTGGGCCGTCTTTTTTGTTGTTCCTTGAGTTCTTGCAGGTGTAGGGTTAGGTTGTTTCTTTGAAATATTTCTACCTTTTTTATGTAGGCCTGTATTACTACAAACTTCTTTCTCAGAAGTGCCTTTGCTGTGTCCCCTAAGTTCTAGTTGTTGTAAGTTCATTTTCGTCTGTTTCCAGAAATTTTTTGATTTCTTCCTTGATTTCATTCTTGACCCATTCAATGTTGAATAGCATACTCTTCAATCTCTACGATTTGAGTGTTTTGGGCTTTTTTCCCCTCGGGGTTGGTTTCTAATTTTTGTCTCTTGCGGTCAGAGAAAATATTTAATATGGTCAATTTTCTTGAATTTGTTGAGGTTTGTTTTATGTTCTATCTTGTGGTTTATCTTTGAAAGTGTTCAATGTACATTTGAATAGAATGTGTATTTAGCTTCTTTTGGATGCAGGGCTGTATATATATCAGTTCAGTCCATTTATTCTAGGGCATTGTTCAATGACACAATATCTTTGTTGATATTTTTTTTGGAAGATCTGTCCATTTTTGAGAGTGCGGTGTTAAAATCTCCTAGTATAATTGTGTTGCTATCAATATGTTTCTTGAAGTCCTCTAAGATGTTCTTTATGTATTTGGGTGCTTCTATGTTGGTTGAATGTATATTTACAATGTTTATGTCTTCTTGGTGAAGTCTTCCTTTGAGTATTATGAAGTGACCTCTGGGTCTCTCTTTATAGCTCTTTTTTTGAACTCTATTTTGTCTGAGATGAGTATTGATACCCCGGCTTTTTTCCCCTGTCCATTTGCTTAGAAAATTTGTTTCCAGCCCTTCACTTTCAGTCTGTGTATGTCTTTTGTCTTCAGGTGGGTGTCTTATAGGCAGCATATGTGTGGGTCATGGTTTTTTATCCATTCGCTTATTCTGTGTCTTTTGATTGGAGCATTTAATCCATTTACATTTAAGTTTATTATGGAAAGGTACTTATTCTTTGCCATTTTTGTACCTATGTTCCTCTCTGTCTCTCTCTTTTCCTTCCTTTCCTTACAGTAGTCCCTTTAGCATCTCTTTCTGTGCTGGATTGGAAGATGTATATTCTTTTAGACTTCTTTAGTCTTGGAATCTCTTTATTTCACCTTCTATCTTGATTGAGAGCCTTGCTGGATAAAGCAGCCTAGGTTACAGGCCTCTGGTTCTCATTACTTGGAATATTTCTTGCCATTCTCTTCTGGCTTCGAGTGTTTCCATTGAGAAGTCAGCAGCTAACCTTATCGGGGCTCCCATGTATGTTACTTCCTTCTTCTTTCTTGCTGCCTTTAAGATTCTCTCTTTGTCTTGGAATTATGCCATTTTAATGATGATGTGTCTTGAAGAGAGCTTCTTTGGGTTCTTTTTGATTTGGACTCTCTGTGTTTCCTGTATTTGTGTGACTTTTTCTCTCATCAAATTAGGAAAGTTTTCCATCATTACTTTTTCAAATAGATATTCTATCCCTTGCTCTTCTTCTTCTCTTTCTGGTGTCCCTATTATATGGATATTATTACATTTTTTATTCTGTTGCATTTCTCTTAATCCCTCTTCATTCTTTCTGAGCCTTTTGTCCTATTATGCTGCTTCTGGGTGTTTTTTCTACTTTGTCCTCTAAGTCACTGATCCGATCTTCTGCTTCACCCATCCTCCTTTTGATTTTTTCCACTGTGTTCTTCAATTCAGCAATTGTATTCTTCATTTCCTCTTGGCCCTTGTTTATGTTTTGTATTTCATTTTCATGTTGATATAGTTTGCGGTGAGCTCATTGTAGTTCTCCTGTAGTTTCTGGTAGTTTATTGTCATGTCATGGGACTTCCTGATAACTGGTTCTTTGAATTCAATATCTGGTAGCTGACTTGCTTCCATTTCATTTAACACTGTTTCTGAGGCTTCCTCCTTTCCTTTCATTTAGGGATTGTTTCTTTGTCTTCTCATTGTCCGAGACTCTTCTTGATAGCTTCCTCTTCTTAAATGGATTTGTTCTGGTTCCCGGGGTTTATGGTGTGAACTGCCATGGTAGAATGCCTGTGAGAATCAGTGGTGCAGTCTCCTTTGGGTATCCTAGTGTTCACCACTTCCACCTACTCTTTTTTGTGCTCAGTTGGAGGGGGAGGCAAAATGGTTTAAGACAGCAGGGGCGTATTCTATTATATTTACAGTAGCAGCCAGTATAAGGGATAGGAGATCTTTTGGCTATGTGTAGTGTTACCCGTGATCTCCAACCCATCTGGCCACTGTTAAGAAAGGATGGAAAGAAGATAAGACTCTTGTTGGGAAGGGAATGGTTGTCAGTTGGATCTCGAAAGAAGTGAAGTTGTGGGAGATCCGATTCTTGGGTAAGGTGAGAGTAAAGTGTAGTACATTGGTGTAGCATGTGAAAGAATAGTATTAACCTTCCTAATAATAGAGTTCAAGATACTGTGATGTTGGCTTGTATCCAGGAAGGGTGCTGTGAAGCAGTTATACTTGTGTGGAACAGCAGTTATTTACAATAGTATTAAAGCAACATTCATATACCAGAATGTATGTGATCTGAATAACCTGAACAGTGGGTATAGGACTTTGAGTAGTGTGCTGAAGGAACACAATTCACATGAAGGAAAGTAAACTTGCAATTCAGTGTAGAAGAGAGAACGAAGGACACCTGTCAAATGGTACAGTATAACCTGCCAAGCAAAGAAGACTATACAGAAAGAAGGGGAATACAAAAATACTATTGAGATAAAAGATGTAGGAAAAATGAAAAAAGGAGAAAATAATAATAATCCAAATACACTGCAACTTGTGGTTTCCCTGCAATAGTCCAGTAAAATTTGTATCACTGTGTCAGCTGTTGGGTTGCCTCCTGTTTGAGTCTACTTCAGGTCATTTCACAGTTCCTAGTTTTTCTCTTGGTTGTGGGTATTAAAACAAATGGCAGTAGAAGGAAGAAAGGAGAGAAAAAATTTGATAGAAAGTGTGTAGTACTAAATCAAGAAAAAGGGAAGAGAGGAAAAAACAATTGGAGGATAAAACAGTAATGAAAAATTTTAAAATAATAATTAAATAAAGATTACTTAAAAAATAACATTAAAAAAAAAACACCTCTTGTTGGTTTCAAACTGGCCAAACCGGTTTTTTCTGGTCTTGCTGGCTCCAGATGGCTGGGGAGTGATTTATGTGGTATTTCTCCCTTCCCGATGTTTACTCAGCCTGTCTTGCAAGCCCTGCCCCAAGGAGCATGTTTGACTTTTTTTCCCAATATCTTGATGTGGGAGTCCTGGTTTTATTCTGAGGGGTCTTCCCTGGTAGTTATCGCTTGATGCTGGTGTGTAGGGGTGCCCACTGGGCTAGGCTGGGCTGCCTCCACCCAGCAAATTTGGGCCTAAACCCGTCACAGTGCTACCAGGAGGGAGTTACTGTGCCTTCCCTTTAATTCTGGGGTCTCTGCCCGGCTGGGTTGGAATCAGCTTTGGGGCTGCCACAACAGATTCCCCAGCCCCTCTGTTTGATAAATTCCTTCTACTCAAGCCCAGTGCCCCATGTAGCCCAATTCTCCAGCCAGCCCAGTGACTATCTGGGTCAGTGTGCATCACAGCCTGACTCTCAGCTCTCCCAAGCTGGCGACCACAAACTCAGCAGGTAATGACAGCCCTGTGCGTCTTGTGTCTTTGTCCTTATTCTCCTCTTCTTGACTGGAACTCTGCTGGTGTTACTCAAACCCTGGTCTGTTGGGGAGGTAGGGAGCAGGTGACCAAGCTCTCTCCGAAGGATTGCTGCAGTCCCTCCACTTTGGAGCAGTCTGTGGTAGAGCAAGGGCCTGCCCTGGTCACCGGACCTGGGGCTACAAATACATTCTGATCCCTGCACTTGTCCCCGGGACCTTACTGTCCTGAAATATGCTTCTTAATGTCTGTTTTCTGGTTTTTCAGTGTCCACTACAGTTTTGTGGACTCTTATTTTCAAATATGCCATGGTACTGTTGTCTGCCTGCTCTGTTCCTCCCTGGATTAGCCAGTTCTTCTTCCTGTGTGTATGGGGAAGTGAATCTGCTCCCTCCTACTCTGTCGCCATCTTCCCTCCTCCTCCTTTTTACTTCTTATTCTCATTCTTCCTGTAACATCTTTGCTCATTTGTTGTTGAATTGCTGTGGTGGATCTTTTTCTCCAGTTTGGTTCACATTTTTTTCACTATATGTATTTTAATTTTTTTATTTAAACCTAGTATTCTACTCTTGCGATTTGTTACTCCATTCTTCCTCTTCCCCCTTTTTTATTTGTAATATATTTTTTCTTCCTTTCTTTTCTTTGTTTCTTTTCCTTAATCTTTTTATGTACCCTCCCTCCAACCTTTCAAAATCATTTTTCTTTCAGTAAGTCATTTCATTTTCATTTGTCCTTTATTATAATAGTCTCAATCTCTTGAAAACTTTATTAATATTTGCTTATTTTCTGTATATAGCATGACTGTTGGTGGGGGTTATTTTTGCAGGTGTGGGTTTGTATCCTGGGTTGTTCGGTTTTATTCTGGCACCCCCTGTACCAAAAGATGTGGTAGGCTGAGGAACCCTCAGTCATACAGCTGGAAGAAAGGACTCACCAAAGAATGACCCAACAACCAATAACAAAGAGAGACCACATGTATATCATAAAGGGAATCCCAAGAGCATCCTGCTCAGGAGATCAAGGAAACCGCACCACTTAATCTCACAGGTCTCCTACCAGAAAAGGTCACACCAAAAAGACAGGAAGTTAAAGCAGATCAATCTAAGAAACAGAAATGAACAAGAAGAGACACATAAAAAGGGAAGACAAAGTAACAACCCCCAATCTGAAGTAAAGGAAGAATCCCCAGAAGAGTGATAAATGAAATTGAGTCAAGTCAACTATCTGATATTGAGTTCAAAACAATTGTTATAAAGATATTTAAGGAGCTTAGTGAGAACCTCAAGGAACTGCATGGAAGCTAGTAGGAACAAACTGGGAACTACATCAGCTTGAAAAAGGACACAGAAACTATCAATAAAAGCCTAGAGGAAATGAAGAATACAATAGCTAAAGTAAAGAATACATTAGAAGGATTTAAAAGCAAGCAGTCTAGATGAAACAGAAGATTGAACCAGTGAGCTGAAGGACAAGATAGAAAAAAAAAAAACCTTCACAGAGTAAAAAAAGGACAAACAGACTCAAAAAGAATAAAGAGGGGTTAAGGGAACTGCAGAACAACAGGAAACATAATAATATCCGTATAATAGGGATGCCAGAGGGAGAAGAAGAGGAGCAATAGATGGAAATCCTGCTTGAAACAATAATGATGGAAAACTTCCCTAATTTGATGAGAGAAAAAGTCATATGAGTGCAGAAAGCACAGAGGATCTTGATAAAGATGAACCCAAAGAGGCCCACTTCAAAACTCATCATAATCAAAATAGCAAAATTCAAAGATAAAGGGAGAATCTTAAAGACAGCAAGGCCCCTTGCCGGTATAACTCAGTGGATTGAGCACAGCCTGTGAAGCAAAGGGTCACCGGTTCGATTCCCAATCAGGGCACATGCCTGGGTTTCAGGCCAGGTCCCCAATAGGGGACACATGAAAGGCAACCACACATTGATGTTTCTCTCCCATTCTTTCTCCTTCTCTTCCCCTCTCTCTAAAAATAAATAAATAAAATATTTTTAAAAATACAGAAAGGAAGAAACAGACAGTAACATACAAGGAAGGTCTGATAAGGCTAGTCGCTGACTCCTCAACAGAAAAAGCCAGAAGGGAATGGCAAGAAATATTCCAAGTAATAAAAAGTAAAGGCCTGCAACCAAGACTACTTTACCCAGCAAGGCTCTCATTTAAAATAGAAAGTGAAATAAGGTGTTTTTCAGATTTAAAAATAAGAGGCTAAAAGAATACATCTTTACCAAACCAGGAATGTAAGAGATACTAAAGGGACTGCAAAAGAAGGTGAAGAAAAAGAGAGAGGGGTGGGGAGGAACATACGTATGAAGAGAAAAAATGGCAAGCAATATGTACCTATAAATAATAACCTTAAATATAAATGTATTAAAAGCAAAAGGATTAAATGCTTGAAATAAAAGGCATAGGGTAGATGAATGGATAAGAAAACATGACCAGCATATAAGATATCTACAAGATACCCAACTCAGAACAAAATATCTACACAGACTGAAAGTGAAGGAATAGAAAAAAGTATTCCAAGCAAGTGGGCATGAAAAAAGTACTAGGGTAGCAATACTTGTATCAGAGAAAATAAATTTCAAAACAAAGGCTGTAAAAAGAGACTAAGAAGGACACTACATAATACTTAAAGGAATAATCCATCAAGAAGATTTACCCTTGTAAACATATATTTACCCAGCATAGGAGCACCTAAATATATAAGGGTAATTTTGGAGGACTTCAAGAAATATATCAACAACAACACAATCATCATAGGGAACTGTTACACTTGATAGTCAACAATGGATAGAATTTCCAAGCAAAGAATCAACAAGGATAATGTGGCATATGGCAACACTCTAGAGCAAATGGACTTAAATGATATATACAGAACCCTTCACTCCCAAAAAGCAGAATATATATTCTTTTCAAATGCACATGGAGCATTTTCAAAGATAGACCACATGTGGGACAAAAAACAAGCCTCAACAAATTCAAGAAAATTGAAATAATATCAAGCACTTTTATGGGTCACAATGGCTTGAAACTACATACCAACCTCAAGGAAAAAAACACAAAAACATTGAAATACATACATTGCATAAAATAAATGGATTAACAATGATATCAAGGGAAGGAATCAAAACATGTTGGAAACAAATAGAAATGAACACACAACTATGGAACATAGCAAATGCAGTCCTGACAGGGAAGTTCATGGCCATACAGTCTTACCTAAAGAAGACAGAAAAATCTCAAATAAGCAACCTACACCTACATCTATAAGAACTAGAGGAAGAACAACAACAAAACCCAGACTGATTAAAAGGAAGGAAATTATCAAGATCAGAGCAGAATTAAATGACATAGAGACTAAAAATCAATTCAAAAGATCAATAAACCCAGGAGTTCATTCTCTGAAAAGATAAACAAAATTGGCAAGCCTTTAACCAGACTCATCAAGAATAAAACAACAGAAGACGCCAATAAATAAAATCAGAAATGAAATTAAGACTGATACTACAGAAATACAAAGGATTGTAAGAAACTACTATGAACAACTATATGTCAAGAAACTGGACAGCCTGGGCAAAATGGATAAAATTCTAGAAACATGCAGCTTCCAAAACTGAATCAAGATGAAGCAGAAAGCTTGAATAGATCAATAAAAACTAGTGAAATTGAAGCAGTAATAAAAAAACTCCAAGTACACAGAAGTCCTACACCAGACTGCTACACAGGCAAATTTTACCAAACAATAAGGAAAGGACTAATTCCTATCTTTCTCAAAATACTCCAAAAAATTAAAGAAGAAGGAAAACTCCCAAACTCTTTTGACAAGGCTGTTATTATCCTAATTCCAAAACCAGTTAAAAACATGACAAAGAAAGAAAATTACTGACCAATATCTCTGATGAACATAGATGCTAAAATCCTCAACAAAACACTGGTCAACTGGATCTTGCAATACATTAAAAATACCTCACACCTTGATCAAGTGGGATTCATCCCAGTGATGCAGGAATGGTATAATATTTGCAAATCAATAAATGTAATACACCACATAAACTAAATGAAAGACAAAAATCACATGATCATATGAATAGATGTGGAAAACCACTTGATAAATTACAGCACTCATTTGTGATACAAAAACACTCAGCCAAGTGGGAATAAAGGGAGCATACATCAATTATTGGAAGGCCATAGATGAGAAATTTACAGCCATCATCATACTCAACAGACAAAACTAAATAATTTTCCCCAAGGATCAGGAACCTAAGAGCACCCCTAACACAAGGGTGTCTGTCCACTCTCACCACTTATATAAAACATAGTATTGGAAGTTCTAGCCACAGTGATTAGACAAGAAGAAATAAAAAACATCAGTTTGGAAAAGAGGAAGCAAAGCTGTGATAATTTGAAGATAACATAATAGTGTACATAGAAAGTCCTACAATATCCTCCAAAAATTACTTGACAGCATTAGTGAAATTAGCAAAATAGTGGGATTCAAAGTCAATATTCATAAATTGAAAATATTTTTAATGTCAAATATTAGAAACAGAAACTAGGAAAAAAAAACACTTACTATAGCATCAAGGAAAAGAAAGTACCTACAGAGAAACCTAACCAAGGAGGTAAAAAATCTGTACTCAGAGAACTACAGAACACAGAAGAAAGAAATTAAGAAAGATACAGATAAATGGAAGAATATACCTGTTCATATATTGGAAAAATTTACATCATGAAAATATTCGTACTACCCAAAGCCATCTATAGATTCAACACAATCCTCAATAAAATATAATTCATATTTCACAGATCTAAAACAAATATTTCAAAAATTTATATGGAATTATAAACAACCCTTAATAGCCTCAGTAATTTTGAGAATGAAAGAAAAAAGTAGGAGGGATCACAATACCTTATATCAAACTGTACTACAAGGCCACTGTAATCATAACAGTCTGACACTGGTATAAGGACAGACACATAGATCAATGGAACAGAACAGAGAGCCCAGAAGTAAACCTATGTCTCTATGCTCAATTAATATAAGACAAAGGGGCTAAGAGCATAAAATGGAGAAAAATAGATTGTTCACTAAAAGGTGTCAGGAAATCTGGTCAGGGACATGCAAAAAAACTGAAACTAGACCACTAACTTACACCATACACCCAGAATAAATTTGAGATGGATAAAAGACTCAAACATAAGTTGTTACATCATAAAAGTTCTAGAGGAAAACATAAGCAGGAAAATTTCAGATATGCCATGAAACAATATTTTGCTGATATATCTCCTAGGGTGAGGAGGATAAATGGAAAAATAAAAAAAATAGAATACATAAAGTAAAAATCCTCTGCAGAGCTAAAGAAAAGATTATCAAAATGAAAAGGGATTCAACCTATGTGGAAACATATTTGCCAATGATACCTTGAACAAAGGTTTGTCTCCAAAATATGTAAAGAACTCAGAGGGTTCAACACCAGGAAGATAAACAATCCAATTAAAAATGGGCAAAGGACCTAAACAGACACTTCTCCAAGGAGAACAGACAGAGGACCCATAGACATTTGAAAAGAGCTCAACATCACTAGCCATCAGAGAGATTCAAATTAAAACCACAATGAGATTCCACTTCACACTAGTCAGAATGGCAGTCCTTAATCAACCAATAAATAATGAGAACTGGCAACATTGTGGAGAACAGGGAACCACAGTGCATTGTTGGTGGGAATGCAGATTGGTGCAGTCATTGTGGAAAACAATATGTAATTTCCTCCATAAACTAAAGATGGAACTACCTTTTGATCCAGTTTTTGATCCACTGCTGTGGTTGTGCCATAAGAATCCTGAAACACCAATTCAAAAAACCCATGCACCACAATGTTCATAACAGCATTATTTACAATAGGCAAGTGCTGGAAACATCCTAAGTGTCCAACAGTAAAGAGTGGATAAAAAAACCAATGGCACGTCTATATGATGTAATGCTTCATGGAAGAAAGAAAGGAACTCCTTCCTTTCACTACAGCATCGATGGAACTACAGAATATTATGCGAAGTGAGATGAGGCAGTAGATATAAGACAAATACCATATGGTCTCACCTATAACAGTAATCTAATGAACAAAAACAATCTAACTAGCACAATAGAATCAGAGGCATGGAAACATGGAACAGTCTCATAGTCATCAGAGGGGAGTGGAGAGGGGGATAGTGGTGGAAGGAAGGGGAAGGAACTAATCAAAGAACATATATGAATGACCCATGAACAACAATGTAGGAACTGACTGTGGGATTGGAGGATGGACTGGGCAGAGGAGGGCAATGGGGGGAAATTGAGATAGCCATAATAGAACAATATTTTTTTTAAATAAATAAAATTAAAAAGGGTCTAGGAAGTTCCTTTGCTCCTTCCGCTATGTGAGGTTATTATAAGAAGTCTGTGACCTGGATGTGAGTCCTCACTTGACCATGTAGCAACCTGATTTTGGGCTTCTAGACTGCAGAACTGTGAGAAATAAATTTCTGTTTTTATTTATTTATTTTTTGTTTATAGCCCAAATGGACTCAGAGTAAAAGCGTAAAGAAACTTACCATGGCTCTTCATCAGACCCTGTGTGCATACTCCCAGCCCCATTCCATTCTGACTTAATTTCCTACCTTCTTCCCATTCCCTTCCCTCCTGCCATACTAGCTTCTTGTCTGTGTCTTAAAAACCCAAGCACTGTTACCTCAGAGACTTCAGCTTAACAATAACCTACAACCTTCAGATCAACTGCCTCAGAGACTTCACATATTGCCCTTCTGCCTGGAACTCTCTTTCTGAAGTGTTCCCATATCTCATTTCCTCACTTTTTAGGTCTCTTGTTCAAGGTCATCTTGACAGAGGGTCTTTCATAATCACTTGATAAAATGCAGCAACACCAAATCCTCCATGATACTCAACTGATAAGCATCATTTATTCTTCTTCATGGAACCATTAATCACCAGACACTTTATGTATTTATTTGTTATTTGTCTCCTTCAACCAGAATGTAAACTCCATGACAGCAGGGACTTTGCTTTTTTACTGTTATATTCTCAGTACCTAGAAGTTCTGGGATATACTAGATGCATGCTATGACTAAAATTGTGTTCCCCAAATAGATGTTGAAGTTCTAACCCCCAAGTAACTATGAATGTGGCCTAATCTGGAGATAGAATCTTTTGAAATAATAAAGTTAAGGTGATATCATTAAGGTAAACCCTAACCCAATATAGCTATGCTTGTGTAAAAAGGGGAAGCTGATGTGAAGAGACACATGGAGAAGAAAAGACAAGCCAAGGGATGGCTGAGGCTACCAGAACCTAGTGGAAAAGACTGGAATAGATCCTTCCCTAGTACCTTCAGAGCCAGCATGGCCTTGCTGATATCTTGATTTCAGACTCTAGCCTCTAGAACTAAGAAAGAATAAATTCATATGGTTCTTAGATGCTCAGCTTGTAGTTCTTTGTCACAGAAATTCCAGCAAGCTAGTATAATGCACAATAACTATTTGTTTATCAGTGAAAGAGTGAATCAATGAATGGTAGCATCAGAAGGGCCTGGTAGACCAGCATGATAATTCATGGAGGATGTGCTAGAAGTGTCCACCTCTTCTACTTCCTAAAAGTTTGTGGCTGTCCATTTAGCAAGCAGAAAAGTTTATTTTAGATTAGTGAACAATTTTTTCTTAGAAAATCTGTTTCCAGATTATTTTTGTTTAAATCACTCAAGTGAAAAGCAACAAGAGTGTGGTCAGGAAGGTACTGGGGTAAAATCAGTGTAATGATAATAACAACACACTTATAGAAAGTTTACTATGCACCAAACATTATTCTAATACTTTACACGTATTAACTTCTTTAATTCTCACAACAGCCCCCTGAAATAGGTCTTATTCTTATCCCCAATCTCCAGATGAGAAACTAAAGCACAGAGAGGTTAAGTGACTTGCCCAAGGTTAGACAGCAATTAGACAATAAAGCTGGAATTTCAAGCTAAGCAGTCTGGCTCTACAGCTTGAAACACTCTTAATCTACATACTAAGATTAGTCTTTTAAAATGTCCTTAGTTAGACCAACAGAGAGGAGATTAAAAATTTGAGAATTGGTAAGATGCAAACAGGTAGAAGAGAGAGGGGCCAAGGATGGAAGCAGAACATAATCTGGTAATGAGTGAGGAATGGCCACAGCACAGAATGGCTAATATTAAGTTGTTTTCTGTGCTGTTTTGCATTGCAATTGCTCACCTGTTTTCATAAACCCCAACTTTCAATAAAAGTCTGCTGCTTTGGGGATAAATGCAATAGGGAGGATAATCAGTGTATAGGGCCATGTAGTACAGGAAAGGGTCAGCCCACTCTAGAGGTAAGAAACAGACAAGAGAGGGAATTCAAGAATAGGATTTGAATCAGAAGTTGCACTAAGAACCCAAGCTCTCTTACTACCTGAAACTCTGGAGATATTACAGAGTATGCAGGATATTTCACATCAATTTATTTATTAAAGAACAGGGTGCACATAACCTATAGGGACACTTAGGAAACCCCAAAAGATGCAAGCATATGTACCTATTTGGAATGGACAGAGCAAAACTTCCCTTCTGCCCTGGCTGGTATAGCTCAGTGGATTTAGCGTGGGTCTGTGAAGCAAAGGGTCACTGGTTCGATTCCCAGTCAGGGCACATGCCTGGGTTGCAGGCCAGGTCCCCAGTAGGGGACACATTGATGTTTCTCTCCCACTTTCTCTCCTTCCCTTCCCCCCTCTCTAAAAATAAATAAATAAATAAAATATTTTTTAAAAAACTTCCCTTCCGATAGGCATACATTCATCTGATAAGCTGGGTTTTGGGAGGAAATATAGAAGACTAGCAGAGAATAGGGATCAGGAAAGAAGTAGTGAATAAGGAATGCAGGTAAAGGAAAGTGGGAAAGTGAGCTGAGCCCCTTTTTGCTACACAGAACACATCTGGTATCAGGTTGTAGCTTTTAAAATTAATATTTTATTATTAAAAGTCCATTTAATTGTTTGAGTCTTATTATTTATGTTAGGTGCTATCTAAATGTAGGAAAATAAGCTAGGTTCTTCATGAGTAAACATCAACAGAGCCTGATGCAGTTTTGTTTCCATAGAGTGTGAATAGTTCTGAGTTGCAGGATTTGGTTCTAGTTTTAGCCAACAACCACCTCCTCTGGGCACTCTCAATCTCCAGCATGCATAGCCAGCTCATCAGCAGATAGTACTCAGGCTGTATTGCCCTCCCGGGACTTCTTAAAATCCCCCTTTTATATAAGTGCTGGCAACAATGTTATAACAAGGAACATATTTCAAAACCACTAGCTCCGTTTCTATCTATTTCTGCAACCTTATTTCAGTAAATAACCCACCCCTCCACACACACCCACAGTGGCCCAAGTCCTGTTTTTCCCAGGACAATTTTCCAGGTCAAGAGTGTGTTCCTAAATATGAAACCTGGGGCTGTTTGGGTGCCCTCAAAGCAACATGAGTCAAAACATTTTCTTTACAGGGCCTTTCCACAGACAAACCAAATTAAAATCCAGAATGCTGCATATTCCTTCATGCAGACTTCAGCCTTTCTGACATCTGGAAAAATTAGTTTGCTATTTCAAACTTCCAGCAAAATTTTCTCTCAGTTGGATTCACATAAGACTATACTGCTCACTTAAGAGTTTGGACAAGAGTGACACCTTTCTTTTTACTTGGCAATGCTAGAAGCTATTTGGATAAAAATCAAAGCCCCTGAAAAAACATTAGGGAAATTGCCATATTCTGCTGTGAAGGTGTGAGAGACAGTTGCTCAGTCTCCTTACCAGACCTGAAAAAAATCTCTTAGCGCCTATCATCTCAACCAGAACTGGGGTCTGAACTCCTGACTATAAGAGTTGGCACCTTACAAGTTTAGTCCCAGAGTACAGAACAGTGGAAACAAAGGGAAACAGGTATTCAGATAATAATCTGGGATAAAAACACTTCTTGGCTTTTAAAGGCCTGGGTGATGCAGACCTCCTGTAGATCCCACTCATAACCCCAAGGCAATAGTCAGCACCTCCTTTCCCTTAGCCTAGAAAAATTTTTCCATAGAGGAAAATTTTGTGGATCTGATGGTGGTGAGGGGGACTTGGCAAGAGAATGGAGGAGAGAAACAGCATAGAAAAACCATCAAGATAAAAAAATGATCATGATTTGTGAAGACAACCTATAGGGATAGGTTATCTTCTCCTGTATACTCCCTGAGATTGCTTTTCCAGCTTCTTGGATGAACAAGCTTCAAATGAGGCAAATTAGCAGGCTGCAATCACTTTCACTGAGAAACTGTCAAAAGATTAATAAATTTTCCCAATATAGTAATTCCCTTCAAATTGAACTGATATTTTTATCAAATCAATGAATTTGTGTTTCCTTTGAAGTAACCTAAGCCTTTAAGCCTTTCTTTATGCCCTTTGAATGCCTCTTTCATATGGACTACTATCACATTTCCTTTAAAAAATGTGGTTGCTTGGCTAGGTTACATAGATTTAAAACTTTTGAGTAAATCCTTCCAACACATAATTATTTTCATGGTGCTCTTCAGAATTCCTCTGTGTATTATAGTCTTCTTGTGCTTTGAATGGGGAGACAAGATTAGAGGCACAGAGACAAGAAGAAAGATGGCAGGTCATGTGTGATCCTCCCAAAGGGGCAGGGGGTTAATAAATACAAGTTATTTTGTATAATGTGGAAGGAATTTAATTCAGGTAGAGTGAGAGTTTGAATTTCTTGGAATGAAAGTGTTAACTACATACAGTTTGCATCATAGCACACAGTCTCAATGTGCCAAATGTGAGATCACCACCCCACGTCATGTTTGCCAGTGCCTCCTTTGCTCTCATCAATAGACTTTTCTTTTGCTACTCTGTTCTCGATTTCTTTCTTTTAACCAAACCTCAGGCATTTTATATTATTTTTCTTCTACACATGCTTAATTTTTTAAAAAAATCATCTGTGTTTTCTGGAGATAGATGATATAGACATAGACATATATATATGTATATGTATATGTATATGTATATGTGTGTGTATATATATATATATATATATATATATATATATATATATATATATATATCTGGTTTCATATAAGGTTTCAGGTCCTGAGAAACCTGAAAAGCATTAGGACTTCAAAAGGCTGCTTGATTAAGATGCCACCCCTTCCCTATCATTTAAAAAGAAAAGCTCTTCATAGTCTTATGACTATAAAGAACATATTTTTAGGCTCTTTATGGTTACTTTAATGTCTGGCTTTTCTTTGGCATCACATAGGTGGAAGACAAGGGATATCTCCAGGAATACAAAATACAATTGAGTCCTTGCTGGTGTAGCTCAGTGGATTGAGCGCAAGCCTGCGAACCAAACAACTGTGGTTTGATTCCCAGTCAGGGCACATGCCTGGGTTGCAGGCCCGTTCCCAGTAGGGGATGCATGAGAGGCAACCATACATTGATATTTCTCTCCCTTTCTCCTTTCCTTACCCTCTAAAGATAAATAAATAAAATCTAAAAAAATTGAGTCACCATTTTTAACCGAAGTCCCAATAACTGACCCTAATTCATACTGTTAGATTGAAATTCTTGCCTTCTTTCATCCCTTGAGAAAAACATCACTCAGAACTTTTGGTGCTTACTACATGTTTTCTTCCTACCTCCTCCTAGTTCATGGAAACAAAAGTTGCCCCTGTGGCAAGGAATTCAGCTACACTGACCATGTGGTACCTGGTGATTTGCCCTCTGTCTTCTCTTCAATACTGATGACATGGGCATGAGTCTCGCCTGGTCCCCACTCTTGAGAGGGCTACTCTGGACTTTCCTCTTATAACATCTGTCCCCATGGGACAGGGTCCATCCACATGACCACTCAAAGCTTGCATTTCCTTTTCTAGACTGTCCCTAGATAGTTGAGACCCAGGGCCATAGATGGCTGCCCAGACAGCATAAGCCCCCTTCCAGTGCTGGGGGCAATCTGGTGTCTGGCATTGAGGAGTGGCTGATGAGAGTTGTGTGGACATTGAAGGCACATCTTGGATGTTGACTGTCTGAAATTTTGGACAGAACCATGAGAGAGAAGGGCAGTAGGATGGCTCACAGGGCCTGGGAGCTGGGAAGCAGGTTCCAGCTTTCCCTAAGCTAATCCTGTATTTGGAGAAGAACTCTCAGGAGTCTGAATTCTACATGTGTACTGGGCCTTACAGGTTTATTTATTAAGGCAGAATTATAGACACATTTAAGTTTGTTAGATTGCTCCATAACTTAAATGTCTAGACCTACACTAAGTAAACCTTCCTTTATGTTCTTGGTCCTAGGCCTGCTAGAACCAAGTTGAGAATAGGCCTGTTCAGGACTACAGTTTAGAGCAGTCTGATTTTGTTGCTCAGGATGAAAAGTATTAGAGAGGGATGCTTTCTGCTGAATGAAAGGGAGGCTAAAGGCTCAATTCCCCAGCCCAGCCTAAAAGGTCCCTAAAGCTTTTTCATGTCTCCCCCCTCAAGGGAATATATTTCTTTCTCCAGAGTAAATGAACTGTATCAATTTCAGAATCTGCCAGCCTCAGTAGTGGCACTAACACATACTTTGCTCATGGCACATCAGTGACCTTGCAGAGCTGGTTGGGCAGGAGGCCTTCTTTCTTTTATTATAATCATCACTCAAACCAAACTCAGCCTGTCACCTTACACCAGTACAGGTCTGCAGGAGACAAGTCTTCCTTTCTTCACTTTGGCACAGATCCTAGTGCTGTTTGATTTCTAAAGCAGTGTTGATCTAAAATCGAAGTCACTTGCACCATTTTAGGAAATGGTTAAATATCACTGCATTTCCCCCCTCTAAGTGAATAAAAAAGAAACATCTTCAAAATTGTGATTTCTTATTTAAAACTCCCAAATAATATTATTAAACATTTTCATTTTATCAAATAAACTTTTCAAAGTAATATGGAAAAAGTGGTTTTATTTAAACACCTTTAGCCAAAAAAAGCATATGCTGCTGGTTAAGCAATGCAGGAGTGGAGACTTTCACAGGGCTTGCCTACACATATTGAGGTCTGTCTTTCAGCCACTGGCCCCATGATTGACTCAGGACATGACTGGGTTGGAAATCAGCAGGCAGGAAGGCCTGTGTATCCTGATCAGTTCTCAGAATGCAGACAGGTTTGCACAGGATGGGGAAGGGACTGAGTGTAAACATGTGAATGACTGTTCAAGTGTCTCTGCAGAAGTAGCCTGCAGAACTGTGCTGCAGGTTCTCAAGGCTTCAGGTATCCAAAGTGCTGTCCACTTTATGACTAATGCATACATTTCTGTGTTCAGATTACTCACAGATTCAGGGCCATAAATACCTGCCAAAGAAAATCACCCTTCTCTCTTCTCTAGTTGCTTCATTGTACAGTGTTAGGAAATCTGATCATGGGTAAGTAGTATGCCCACAATCTTAGCACTAGCTATAATCCTCTACAAATAAACAAGATAAAGCAAAACTACAAACCTTACAGTAATCCTAGATAGGCCCATGTGAGAAAAAGTTATGCATTTATTTCATAAATATTTATTAAGAGCCTACTATTTGTCAATCAGTGAGGGCAAGAGGCAAGGATAAGAAGGGTAAGCCGAGCTGGGACAAGTGGAATGCTGGCTCTTGTCCTGGTTTTGTAGCATATTGAGTCACAGAATAGCTGTTTTGTTGAAAGTTATTTATCTCTTTGTGCTTTCATCTCCACTGATCTTGTCATGCAATTTGAGAGTGCTCAATGCCTGCTGTTCACACTGGTTGTAAACTATAACAATAGGCTCAACAGGGTATTACACAATTTATTTCAACAAAAGCATAGATCTCGTACTAAGTACCATTCTATGCTCTTGACAAATGTTCACTTCATCTTCTTAACCCTGTGGGACATATACTATATTATTCTGTCCATGTTACACATGCGTAAGTTACAGAGTAGTTAAGTAATTTGTACAAGGTACAACTTCTTCACGTAGTGACCCCCTTCACTATGTGACCCCCTTCACATAGTGAAGAAGTTGTAGGGCTTGGAGTAAAACCTAGGCAGGGTGACCAGTCATCCTAATTTAACCAGTACTGATGGGTTTCCCAGGAGGTGAAACTTTCAGTGCTAAAACTAGGGCAGCCCCAGGACAAATAGAGATTGTTGCTGATCATCCTAGAAGTACAGCTTAAAAGTCCATATTAGTTGTTAGAACTCATTACTTCTTCCTTAATTTTTTTCTGTAGTAATTGGCTAAAGGTCAGATTAATTCAAAGACTCCCATATGACTTCTGTTCCTGGTGGGTGGGAATATAGACTAGGAGATGTATGGCCTGTTGGGGTTCTTTGAAGGGAGAGACACTGTATGTTTTGGAGCCATCACAAAATCTTTCAGTCTTTACCACATCAATAGGTCTAGACACCTACCATGTACTTGATCCTGAGAAGTATGCTTTGTCTTATGTTCCTTCTCTTGATCATGAAACAAATGCAATAATGACTGAAAAATACAACCCACCTGGTATTTGCTATCTTTGATGGATTTTGAATCGTAGTTTCAATTATATAGTACTTGAGACCAGATATGAGGTTTTCCAGAGTGAGAATTAGCTTTGGCTACCATAGAAATTACTATAGGCTGGGTGACTTAGGCAATAAACATTTATTACTCACAGTTCTAAAGGCTAGGAGATACCAAGAGATATAGTGTCTGGTGAGACCCTCTTCCTGGTTTGTAGGTGGCTGTCTTGTATCCTCACACAGAGAAAAGAAAAGAGAGGAAACATGCTCTTTCATGTATCTTAGAGAGGTATTAATCTTATCCAGAGGAGTCCACCCTCATGATCTCATCTAAACCTAATTAATTCCCCAAGCCCTCATCTCCACATACCATTACACTGGAATTAAACTTTAAATATATACTTTTTGAGATATAAACTTTCAGTTCATAGCAATTTTCTGCCCCTTCCTTTCCAGCCAGTGCTTGTGAGCAATCTGCAGGAGAGGACAGTGCATTTTCTGACTAGACTGCTTGACTGCTGTGGACAGATATGGAGCCCTTATGTTTTCAGTTCTTTGTGATGGATGAGTTCTTCCTCCACCCTAACCCAGGACAAAGACTCCTTGCTCTGTGAGTTCTAATGCTATATGAAGCATTCCTGTTGGACTCAGAGCAAATAAGAATTTCAAATGTCCCAAGAATTGTGTTCAGAAAAAGAATCATCATCTGGTCATAACTGCCACACATGTACTCTATAAACAACAATCTACTTCTCATTTTCCAATTTTCTTTTGTGCCATAGAACTCAGGCTTAGGCAGGTTCACCACTTACTGTTGTGTGGTTCTATCTGAACCTTGGTTTCCTCATCTCTGAAATTGGGATATTAATGTCTACTTCAGGTGACTGTAATCTGGGTAATGTGTTAAGATCATTGTCTTGCCCAGAATTCATACTTAAAACATGGTGCCATGAGTAACTTACAGATATAAAGCTTGAGCATCCATTGGTAATCCATACATGTTTTGTATAACAATTAAAGTAAAAATGTATTTTTATTGTTGTTCAAGTACAGTTTTCTGCATTCCCCCCACACCTTTCTCCCAACTGCACTTGTCCTCACCACCCACCCTCAATGCTACTCTCTATGATTTTCTCCATATGTCTTTTATAAATGTTCCTAAAAATCATTCCCCCTTTTTATCCTCATTATCCCCATCCCACCTCCCCTTTGGTTACTGCCAGTCTGTTCTTAATTTCAATATCTCTGGTTCCATTTTTGCTCATTTGTTTGTTTTCTTATTAGGTCCAATTATAGGTGAGATCATATAGTTTTGTCTTTCACTGCCTTGCTTATTTCACTTAGCACAATGCGCTCCTGTTCCATTCATGCTGTCCAAAGGGTAGGAGCTCCTTCTTTCTGCTGTGTAGTATTCTATCGTGTAAATGAACCATAGTTTTCATTTACTGATGGGCACTTAGGTTGCTTCCAGCACTTGGCTATCGTGAATTTTGCTGCTATGAACATTGGGGTGCACAGGTTCTTTTGAATTGGTGTTTCAGGGTGTTTAGGATATAATCCTAGCAGCGGAATTGCTGGGTCAAAAGGCAGTTTCATTTTTAGTTTTCTGAGGAAATTTCCACACTGGTTGCATCACTCTGCAATCCCACCAACAGTGTACCAGGGTTCCCTTTTCTCCACATCCTCTCCATAACTTGCTGTTTGTTAATTTGTTCATGATGGCCATTCTCACAGGTTGAAGTGGTATCTCATTGTGATTTTTTAAAAAATATATTTATTTATTTTTAGAGAAAGGGGAAGGGAGGGAGAAAGAGTGAGAAACATCAATATGTTGTTGCCTCTCATGTGGCCCCCACTGGGAACTTGGCCCACAATCCAGGCATGTGCCCTGACTGGGAATCAAATAGGCAACCCTTTGGTTCGCAAGCCCACACTCAATCCAGTGAGCAACACCAGCCAGGTCATTGTGGTTTTAATTTGCATCTCTCTGATGGCTAGTGATGCTGAGCATCTTTTCATATGTCTCTGGGCCCTCTGTATGTCCTCCTTGGAGAAATGTCTATTCAAGTCCTTTGACCATGGATTTTTTTTAATTGTGTTGTTTGTCTTCCTGGAGAGGAGTCATGTAAGTTCTTTATATATTTTGGAGATTAAACCTTTGTCTGAGGTATCATTGGCAAATATATTTTCCCATATGGTTGGTTATCTTTGCACTTTAGTGCTATTTTCTTTAGTCATGTAAAAGCTTTTTGTTTTGATGAAATCCCACTTGTTTATTCTTTCCTTTATGTCCCTTGCTGTAGGAGACATATCAGTTAAAATATTGCTGTGTGGAGTATCTGAGATTTTCCTGCCTATGTTCTCCTCTAGGACTTTAATGGTGTCATGACTTATATTCAAGTCTTTTATCAACCTTGAATTTATATTTGTGCATGGTGTAAGTTGGTGATTGAGTTTCATTTTTTTTTATGTAGCTGTCCAGCTCTTCACCACTATTTGTTGAAGAAGTGATTTTTACTCCATTTTATGATTCTGCCCCCTGTGTTGAATATTAATGGACCATAGAGACTTGGATTTACTTCCAGGCTCTCTAATCTGTTCCACTGGTTTATGTGTCTCTTCTTATGCCAATACCAGGCTGTTTTGATTTCAGTGACCTCGTACTACAGTTTGATATAAGGCATTGTATTCCTTCTACTTTGTTCTTCATTCTCAGTATTGCTGCAGCTATTTGGGGTCATTTATGATTCCACATAAAATTTTGAAATATTTATTCTATACATGTGAAATATGCCATTGGCACTTTAATAGGGATTGTGTTGAATCTGTAAATGGCTTTGGGTAGTATGGGAATTTTGATGATCTTAATTCTTCCAATCCATGAAAATGGTACATGCTTCAATTCGTTTGTGTCTTCCTTAATTTCATTCTTCAGTGTTGTGTACTTTTCTGAGTTCATGCCTATTACCTCCTTGGTTAACTTTATTCCTAGGTACTTTATTTTTCTTGTTGCTCTATCAAATGGGAATTTTTTTTCCTGATTTCTGTTTCTGATATTTCATTGTTGGTGTATGAAAATGCCTTCGATTTCTGAGTATTGACTTTGTATCCTTCTGTTTTGTCACATTCACTTATTAGGTTGAGTCATTTTTTGGCAAAGTCTTCTGAATTTTTTATCACTATCATTTCATCTGCAAGCAATGACAGTTTTATTTCTTTCTTTCCATTTTGGATGCTGTTAATTTTTTTCTAGTCTGATTGCCATGGCTAGGACTTCCAATACTATGTTGAATAGAAGTGGTGAAAGCAGACATTCTTGTCTTGTCCCTGATCATAGTGGGAAAGCTTTTTGTTTTTGCCCATTGAGTGTGATGTTGGCTGTAGGTCTCTCATATATGGCCTTTATTATATTGAGGAATGCTCCCTCTATTTTCACTTTGTTGACCGTTTTTATCATAAATGGGTGCTGTGTACCATATCAAATAGTTTCTCCTCAACTATTGACACGATCATGTGATTTTTTATCTTTCCTTCTGTTTATGTGATGTGTTATGTTTATTGATTTGCAAATATTGTACCATCCTTGCATCCCTGAGATGAATCCCACATGATCATGGTGTTTGATCTCTTTAATGTATTGCTGGATGCAGTTTGCCAATATGTTTTTGAAGATTTTAGTGTCCATGTTCATCAGTAATATTGGCCTTTAGTTTACTTTTTTTGTGGTGTCTTTATCTGGTTTTGGGATCAGGATGATGCTGGCTTCATATAAAGTATTTGAGAGTATTCTGTCTTCTTGGATTTTTTTTTGAATAATATGTGAAGTATAGGGTTTCTTCTTCTTTAAATGTTTTGTAAAATTTTCCTGTGTAACTGTTTGGTGCAGGGCTTTTGTGTTGGTAGTTTTTTAAATTACTGCTTCAGTTTTGTCAGCTGTTATTAATATGTTCAGACTTTCTGCTTCCCCTTCATTCAGTTTTGGAAGATTATATTTTTCTAGAAATTTGTCCATTTCACCTAGGTTTTCAAATTTTTGGCATATATTTCTTCACAATAATTTCTTACTCTCTTTTGCATTTCTGTGGTATCAGTTGTAACATCTCTTTAATTTCAGATTGTGTTTATTTGGGTCCTCTCTTTTTTTCTTATTGTCTGCTTAAAGGCTTGTTGATTTAGTTTATCTTTACAAAGAACCAGCCACTTGAATTATTGATCCTTAGAATTGTTCCTTTAGTCTCTATATAATTCAATTCTGCTCTGATCTAGGTTATTTCCTTCTTTCTACTTTCCCTGGGCTGTCTTTGTTGTTTTTCCAGTGCTCATAGATATAGGGTTAGGTTGTATGTTTGAAATGTTTCTGTCCTTCTTAGGTAGCCCTGTACAGCTATGGAATTCACTCTCAGGACTGCCTTTGCTGTGTCCCATAAGTTTTGCACAGTTATGAATTCATTTTCATTTGTTTCTGAAAACTTTTTGATTTCTTCCCTTGTGCCATTCTTAACCCATTCATTGTTCAATAGCATACTATTCAATCCCCATGAACTTTAGTGTTTTTTAGTTTTTCTCAAAAGGTTGGATTCTAGTTTCAGTCCCTTGAGGTTGGAGAAAATGCTTGATATGATTTAAGTTTTCTTGAATTAGTTGAGGCTAGTTTTGTGTCCTATTATGTGATCTATCTTTGAAAATACCCCATGTGCATTTGAAAAGAATGTGTATTTTGCTACTTTGGGCTGAAAGGCTCTCTATATATATCATTTAAACCCATTTCATCTAGGGTATTGTTCAATGCTGCAATATCTTTGTTGATTTTTTTTTATTGGAAGATCTATCCATTTTTGACAGTGGGTTGTTAAAATCCCCTAGTATAAGGGTGTTGCTGTCTATATCTTTCTTGAAGTCCTCCAAGATTTTTCTTATATATTTGGGTGCTCCTATGTTGGGTGCATGTATGTTTAAAATATTTATGTCTTCTTTATGGGTCCTTCCCTTGAGTATTATGAAGTGTCCTTCTGGATCTCTTTCTGTGGCTCTTTATTTGAAGTCTATTTTCTCTTATATAAGTATTGCTACCCTAGATTTTTTTCCCGGTTAATTTTTTACTTGAAATATTTTTTCCAACCCTTTCAATCCATGTAGGTCTTTTTATTTGAGGTATGTCTTTGTGGGCAGCATATGTGTAGGTCATGCTTTCTTATCAATTCAGTTATTCTATGTCTTTTGATTGGAGCATTTAATTCATTAACATTTAAGGTTATGTTTTATAGCTACTTATTTATTGCCATATTACTTCCTTCTTACCTGTGTTCCTCTCTCTTTCACTTTTTTCCTTCCTTTTCTTAAAATAGTCCCTTTAGCATATCTTGCAATGCTGTTTGAAGGAAGTGTATTCTTTTAGCTTTCTTTTGTCTGGGAACTCCTTATTTCACCTAAAATTTTAATTGAGAGCTTTGTTGAATACAGTAATATTGGTTGAAGGATTTTCTTTATTATTGCTTGGAATATTTCTTTCCATTCCCTTCTGGCTTGGAGGGTTTCACTGAGTAGTTAGCTGCTAGCCTTATCAGGGCTCCTTTGTATGCTACTTCCTGTTTCTTTCTTGTTACCTTTAAGATTCTCAGTTTGTCTTTGAATTTTGCCATTTTAATTATGATGTGTCTTAGAGTGAGCCTCTTTAGGTTTCTGTTGATTAGGAACCTCTGTTCTCCCGGGATTTGTTTGACTTTTTCTGTCATGAAACTAGGGAAGTTTTCCATTATTACTTTTCCAAAAAGGTTTTCCATACCTTGCTCTTCTTTTCTTTCTGTTTTCCCTATTATATGGATATTATTATGTTTCATGTTGTCCTGCAGTTCCCTTAACAACTTTTCATTCTTTCTGAGTGTTTGCTCCTATTCTTGCTCTTTCTGTGTTTTTTTTTTCTGCTTTGTGTTCAAACTGGCTATTCAATCATCTGCTTCATCTTGCTTCCTTTTTATTCCTTCTACTATGTTCTTCAGTTCAGTAATTGTATTCTTCATTTCCTCTTGGCCCTTGTTGATAGTTTCTATTTCCCTTTCTATGTTGATGTAGTTTGCATTAAATTTATCATAGTTTCCCTGTAGTTTTTTGGTAATTCTCTTTGAGCTCATTGAGCTATAACCACTGCTTTGAACTCAGTATCTGATCATTGACTTGCTTCTATGTCATTTAATATTCTTTCTGAGGCTTCCTCCTTTTCTTCCATTTGGGGATTTTTTTTTTGTCTTCTCATTGTTTGTGAGGCTCTTCTTGTTTGCCTCTGCTTCTTAAATTGATCTGTTCTGACTCCCTGGGTTTATCGTGTGAACTTCTATAGTAGGAGACCTGTGAGATTCAGTGGTGCAATCTACTTGATCTCATGAGCTGGAGTTTATGTTGGTTCTCTGGATGTATTTGGGTTTTGATTGTTGTTAGGTCTTTCTTTGTGGGTCCTTCCCTCCAGCTGGTTGACTGAGGGTCACTGCACCCACCACATCTTATATCCTGTTGTGCAGGTGCAGACTGGTTGTGCTGAAGCTGGTTCTTCTGGCTGTCTGAGGTTATAAGACTTCTCTCTTGCCATAGTTCAGTCATTTGTTGTGTGTAATTTCCCCACCATTTAGTTGTATTTCAAGATCAGTCCTGGGTTGAGGTTACTCTGGCTTCCGCTAACTTCTCTGCCATCTTGCCACCTCCTAAAAATGTGTTTTTGGATTTATTGTGACTGTGTAAAAACTTACATAGAACAGGTATGTAAGCATATACAGTGATATGTTTCCTCCCTTAATAGTTCCTAGAGTCCTCCTAATTTCTTTCTCCAGAAATAAATGTAGTCTTTTCAGAGCTATATTTGGATTACATAAATGAAAGCATATATTCTCTTAGTCTTTTTCTGACCTGTTTTACAGAAATTATGTCTTTTCTTTTAAATTAGTATGTCTTGCAGATTGTTAGTGCAGCAACTGCATTTCCATATATTCAGAGCTCTATAATTTTATGCTGTATGGGTGAACAGGTCTGCAATCTCCTATTTGTAATTTCTAAATCAAAAAAGTGCTGAGACCAAAAGTTATCCAAAGTTTGAAGAATACCCATTTGGTACCAAAACATGGACTAACATGAGTTGTATTTCTCCCACTTAGTATAAATGTTCACATTTCCTCTGCAGAAATATTAGTGGATTTGATTATTGAGTATTGCCTCAGAGTTTTCTGAAGTATTACATAACAAATACCCTATTTCAGCTTTCTCTCTTCCAGGAAACACTGACATCAAACCACAGGGTTTCAGATAAAGAATTGTAGAGCTGTATTATCACTTCTGTAACGAGTCCCCTGTTGACTACCATTTGAATGTTTAAAATACTTTTGCTATTACAGTATTATGGTAAATAACTTTGTACATATGTTATTTCATATGTTTAAAATAATTACAAAAGATAAATACTTAGAATCATGATTAGTTGGTCTAAGGGTAAAGGTATCTGCAATTTTGACAGATTTGGCTAAATTGTCCTCCACAGCACTGTATATTTCTTTCACCCCTATCTTCCCCCAACATGAAATTTTTCTTTTACATCTTTTCCATTTGAATGAGAGTAAGTATCTTTTCATACTAAACATGCAGATCCATATTAAGTTTTGTTTCTGTGAACTGTCCAGCCATTTTGCTCATTATTTCAAATTGGATTTTTTTTTAATTTTTCTAATTGATTTACTGTAACTTTTTATATATGATAAAAATGAAGGCTTACTGATATAACTGTCAATATTTTTATTTTTTTCAGTACAGTTGTCTCCATTTTTACCCTACCATGCCCCCCACCCCACCCATCTCTGCCTTCCACCCTCAAAACTACCCCCTTTGGCTTTGTCCATGTGTCCTTTATACATGTTCTTTGATGGCTGTTCCCTGTTATCCCTCTCACCATTCCACTCTGGAAACTGTCAGTTTGTTCTGTATTTCAATGACTCTGGTTACATTTTTCTTGTTGTTTGTTTTGTTGATTAGGTTCCACTTGTAGGTGAGATCATATGGTATTTCTTTTTCACTGCCAGGTGTATTTCATTTAGCATAATGCATTCCAGTTTCATTCAAGCTGTCATGAAAGGTAGGAGCTCCTTCTTTCTTTCTGCTGCATAGCATTCCATTGTGTAAATGTACCACAGTTTTTTGATCCACTCATTTACAGACACTTCTCTAAGGAGAACATATGAAAGGCCCAGAGACATATGAAAAGATACTCAGCATCGCTAGCCATGACAGAGATGCAAATTAAAACCAGAATGAGATCCCACTTCACACCAGTCAGAATGGCCATCATAAGCAAATCAACAAACAACAAGTGTTGGAGAGGATATGGAGAACAGGGAACCCTAGTGACTGTTGGTGGGAATGCAGACTGGTGAAGCCACTGTGGAAAACAGTATGAAATTTCCTCAGAAAACTAAATATGGATCTGCCTTTTGACCAAGCAGTATAACTCTTGGGATTATACCCTAAGGATCCTGAAACAGTAATTCAAAACAACCTATCTAAATTTTTCATAGCAGCACAATTTACAATAATCAAGTGCTGGAAGAAACTTAATTGGCAGTTTTTAAGTTTTTTGGTGTTTTTTTTTTTTGTCTCTTGACTTTTCCTGTAGTGTCTTTGGAGGTGAGTTTGTTTATTTGTATATTAATTCATTTATTTATTATCTCATTCCACGGAAAACCTTCCTTCTGACAATGTGCTTTTATTTTACATTTTCTAATAATTTCAATTTTTATAAGAAGATAAAAGAGAAAAACTGTAGGGTGAACATTCCTATGTGTAATCTTAGGAAAATCAAGAAATTGATAGGAAATACTAAATTTAACTCAGTACTTAAGCTAAGTATTCTGTTTTACACTTTGTATCTACTATAACAATAGCAAATTTCACCAATGCATGAAAAAATAATACAGTATTTTTAATTACAAAAATACTTGTTTGTCTCAAACAGAAACCACAATGTGTGTAAACACCCCATAACCATGTCTATCTTCTGGCCCTGTTCTTGTTTCTCAGAGTACATTTTACCTTCATGCATTTGTGTGCATTTTATTTTAAAATTGTTTGCTTCTGTCCTTATTTTACTTTTGCAAAGGTCATTGAAGGGCAAGAATGATTTGTTGTCTATGTAAATTATAAATACAAAGTCTGTCCAGAGGTATCCAGCCATGTAATATGACAATTAGAGACATTTATTGAAGAAGACACAAGATACAAGAAACATTGTATATAGGAAAAATGACACCTCAGTTGCCTTCAAAGTAGGCACCTGGGGACGTCACATGGTTCTCTCAGTTGCCATCAGCTGTCCTGTGGTATTTTCCTCAATGTCATCAACAGTCTGAAATATCTTCCCTTTCAAGTGGCCAGAGGGGAGAGGGGAGGGAATTTCAGGGGAAAAGGGGAAGGGTTTATAGGAACAAGTATAAAGGACACATGGACAAAAACAAGGGTGGGGTGTGGAAATGGGAAAGAGGTGGGGAGGGCTGGGGGGTGGGCTGGGATGGGAGTAAAAGGCAGAAAACTGTACTTGAACAACAATTAAACCAA